>LPNX011207486.1:82934-104075 GCA_001517045.1 Pseudotsuga menziesii
TCTTCCCTAATTCCTTTTCTAAAACTGCAAACAGCAGGAAGCGTAATTATTGTTGCTCATAAGTGTGCGGGGCGGCTCCTACTTATAGCGCCCTGGAGACTGCATGGCTGGGTGAATTAGATTCAAGATTCAAGAAAGATATGATGCAGCAGGTTGAAGTTATAATGAGAAGGTGGAGGGTGAATTAGATTCAGATTCAAGAAGGATATGATGATGCTAGTTGTCTGTGTCATGCAGTGAGAGGCGCTTCACTTACACCGCACAGACGCACTTCGTTCACACCGTCGCGTATTTAACATTAGGCAAAGCATAATAAATAAATTGGCCATTCAAAATCTACGGAAATCTAAAAAATTTAAAAGTCAAATGCCAAAATCTTTTTTCCATTAGCGAAAATAATCAACGGGGCATTACCGAAAATAAGAAATTTCTAGCGGTTGATGTTACAAAATTTCTTGAAGATTACGTAAACTTTAGTTAGAATTTTAGGAAAACAACATCACAATTAGCAATTAATATGTAGAACTTTAGAAACTGGATCCCTATCAACATCCAAGTTTAAGATATATCTTATTTGAGAGAGCAGTGTTAATATTGCTGGCAACCCGGTGACATGCATGGTGGTCGGAAACAGTATTAATTAATTTGTTGTTCTTTTGTTATGACAAGGAAGCAGAATTTGTTTGGTTCTATATATATATATCATAATGTTAATTTTAACTTAAAAATCAAAGCCAAAGAAATACATATGGTTAATTTTAATTTTAATTAAAACTATAAAATCTAATAATATTTAGATAATTCATGTTATGCTAGATGCGTCATGATTAAATGAAGATTTAGATTTGAGTAAGTCACAAATGAAGCTAATAATCCCCCCACTAAACTTCAATATTCTTTGCTGAGCAGCTAACTCATCAATTACTGGTCCAACTTGAGGGTTCTTAGGTATTGGTCCCCGGTGAATCATCCAGATTTGGTTTCTTTCGTTGTTTATTTTCTTTGTCATCTTCTATCTTTCTTCGTTCTTTTGAGCTGTCATTTTCTGGCTGATAATGAAACCTACAGGTTTCGTACTCTTGCTATTATGCATCTCTGGTCATCAAAGTAAGAGGATTGAGATGTCCTACCGTTTCCTTTAGGTGGTGGCATGCCAAAGTGATTACCTTGCAACACTTGAGTATTTTTATCATAAAATGGTTGAAAGAAAGGATGCGGTGCATGAAATATGCCCAACCGGTTTGTTCCAACCTATCTCAAATTATCACAGAACTGTTGCATTTAGATTTACATCTATTAAAATGATCTTTCATCCATAGAATCTCTGTCATGATCTCTTGCAAATATTTTGAGCACATATACCCCCTTCACTAGTAGAGTGACTACTGTTGATGCATGTTTCGTCATTATCTGAAATCTTTGGCTGTAATAAAAATTAAGACAAGTGAAAATACTGCGACGTTGAAACACACATGCACACCAGCATAGATTCAGCTTAGATATTTAAGCATAGAGGGATTTGCATCTCAATTTCTCTTTGATCCTTCTCAATGTTTAATGCTTAATAGACTGAGAGTGAATGGATCTAAACTGGTATGTATATATTAGCCGTCCACGTCTACATATCACCTGCATATCACCTGGAAAAGGAGGTACCTTCCGGCCATCCCTAAAACTCTTCCTTTTTCTCCTCTGTTTCCAGATACCTGAAAAGTTCAGTCTCCTACCATGACTCAAGTTTTTTTTTCTAAATTTAATTTTGTAATTTTGAACTTTATCTGCTATTTTTCTCTGTGGAGTTTTGTGACTGTTATCACATTGCAAGTTGTATTCTACGATTTGTTTGATTCTAGGGCTGATGCACAATCATGGACTCCTTTAAGGACACTTTAGATGCCACATAATACTAGAATAAATGGAAAACTCTGATTTTAGGTGACAATTAGGGGTACTTCCCTAACTTATTTGAAGATGAAGTAAAAAGAGAAAAGATAGGTAATTGAATCAGCTTTCATAATATATAGGGATTATGCCGAGAAAATGTGTGCAAATGATTATAAAATTAGTTTTCGTGAAAGTGGGTTTTCAAATTTTCAGCACATCTTAACATATATGTTTGTGCGGGTGCAGCAATATATGAGGTAAATGATGTCCATTTGGGATAAAATCGTGCAGACATATAAAGGACATATGGGCCCAGTGCAACACTATTTATTCGAAATTTTTCATGATTTTTTTTTTTTATTATTAATTATTGAAGTCAGAAAAGCTTGAAATTAAAACCTTATGTGCGGGTGCAACACTTTAGGGGCAAAAATTAATGAAATCCTTGATTTCTTAATATAAGATCACAGAGCTTGATCTCTTCTAGTGCACCATATAGTTTTTATGGGAAATGGTGATGGAAATCAAAAGTTATATAAGAAACAATCGATGTATGTATTCTCGAAAACTAACGTGTGTCAATTAGAAAAATAATTATAAATAAATAAAACATAGTTTTGAAGGAAAAAATTATATATTCAGAATCGTCATTTCGTACTCTACAATATCATACATTTTCATAAAAAAATATTGTGTATGTCATATCAAAACACGGGATCTAATCTGAGCATATTGATAGAGTTCTAAAACACTTGAGCAATAGCCCTGGTTGATTTGTCCTAGCCAATAGGTTCGGTATTCTGAAGCTGCTTCCAAACCCAATGCCAAACCTTAATCCCGCCAAATATTTAAATTTTCAAATAACGCATATGCGATATAGCTTAGCCATATCGCATATGCGATATATCGCATGTGCGTTATATCGCATATGCGTTAATAGAAAGTATCAAAACATGAATTCTTTGATCTACTCTCACACTAAGTATCCAATGTTGAAAGTATCAAAACATTAATTCTTTGATCTACTCTCACACTAAGTATCTAATGTGTCAATATGTTGATTTGATGGTTTATTTCCTTCTATCCATTAGTTGTACCATTGCATTTACTCTATTTGGATAACAAACGACAAAGTATATATATTCTCAAAAGTTCTCTTAGTTGTTCATTTTATAAACATTGCTAAGTTTCATGAGAAAGATTTAGTGGAGGGGGGACAAATTTGGGAGTAGAGCATTACTCCATTGTTCCCAAAAACCATCCCTATTATGATGAATTTCACCTCGATGGTAGTTTGATTTTTCCTCCCAATTTTGATTCCAAAGAAAAAACATGTATTTAATATTCGAGTGTAGAACAAAAAATACATTATGTATTTGGTAAGGAACATTGATCTACGATTCATGGCTTGATAGATCTAATAGAAAATATCATAGGTGATCTACGGTTCATGGCTTGATAGACCTACCCTCATCCTTATCATCATCACCACTCGCATCCTCATCATCATCATCATCACCCTCATATCATCATCATCATATTCATCATCCTCCTCATCATCACCATCAACCTCATCATCATCTTCATTGTCACCCTCATCCTCATCATCATCATCACCCTCATCCTCATCATCATCAACCTCGATCCTCATCATCATCGTTCATCACCGTCATCCTCATCATCATCATCATGATCATCATCATCATCATCATTGTCATCAACATCATGGTCATCATCATCATCATTGTCATCCTCAAAATCATCAGCATCCTCATCCTCATCATCATCATCATGGTCATCATCATCATCATCATCCTCATCATCATCACGTTCATCACCCTCATCATCATCATCATCATCATCATCATGCTCATCATGGTCATCATCGTCATCATCGTCATCATCGTCATCATCGTCATCATCGTCATCATCGTCATCATCGTCATCATCGTCATCATCGTCATCATCGTCATCATCGTCATCATCGTCATCATCGTCATCATCGTCATCATCGTCATCATCGTCATCATCGTCATCATCGTCATCATCGTCATCATCGTCATCATCGTCATCATCGTCATCATCGTCATCATCGTCATCATCGTCATCATCGTCATCATCGTCATCATCGTCATCATCGTCATCATCGTCATCATCGTCATCATCGTCATCATCGTCATCATCGTCATCATCGTCATCATCGTCATCATCGTCATCATCGTCATCATCGTCATCATCGTCATCATCGTCATCATCGTCATCATCGTCATCATCGTCATCATCGTCATCATCGTCATCATCGTCATCATCGTCATCATCGTCATCATCGTCATCATCGTCATCATCGTCATCATCGTCATCATCGTCATCATCGTCATCATCGTCATCATCGTCATCATCGTCATCATCGTCATCATCGTCATCATCGTCATCATCGTCATCATCGTCATCATCGTCATCATCGTCATCATCGTCATCATCGTCATCATCGTCATCATCGTCATCATCGTCATCATCGTCATCATCGTCATCATCGTCATCATCGTCATCATCGTCATCATCGTCATCATCGTCATCATCGTCATCATCGTCATCATCGTCATCATCGTCATCATCGTCATCATCGTCATCATCGTCATCATCGTCATCATCGTCATCATCGTCATCATCGTCATCATCGTCATCATCGTCATCATCGTCATCATCGTCATCATCGTCATCATCATCCTCATCACCCTCACAATCATCATCGTTCATCACCCTCACAAGCATCATCGCTCATCACCCTCATCCTCATCCTCATCATCATGGTCATCATCATCATCATCATCATCATCATCATGGTCATCATCATCATCATGGTCATGGTCACCATGGTCATCATGGTCATCATCATCCTCATCAACCTCATAGTCCTCATCCTCATGACCCTCACAATCATCATCGTTCATCACCCTCACAAGCATCATCGCTCATCACCCTCATCCTCATCATCATCATCATCATCATCATCATGGTCATCATCATCATCATGGTCATGGTCACCATGGTCATCATCATGGTCATCATCATCATCATCATCATGGTCATCATGGTCATCAGCATCATCATGGTCATCATGGTCATCATGGTCATGGTCATCATCATGGTCATCATCATCCTCATCACCCTCATAATCCTCATCCTCATCACCCTCACAATCATCATTGTTCATCACTCTCAGCCTCATCATCATCATCATGGTCATCATGGTCATCGTCATCATGGTCATCATCATCCTCATCACCCTCATAATCCTCATCCTCATCACCCTCACAATCATCATTGTTCATCACTCTCAGCCTCATCATCATCATCATGGTCATCATGGTCATCATCATCATCATGGTCATCGTTCACCATGGTCATCGTCATCATCATGGTCATCATGGTCATCATGGTCATCATCATCATCACGGTCATCGTCATCATGGTCATCATCATGGTCATCATCATCATCATGGTCATCATGGTCATCGTCATCATGGTCATCATCATCCTCATCACCCTCATAATCCTCATCGTCATCATCATCGTCATCATGGTCATCATCATCATCATGGTCATCATGGTCATCATCATCATCATGGTCATCGTCATCATGGTCATCATCATGTTCATCAACATCCTCATCAACCTCATAGTCCCCATCCTCATCACCCTCACAATCATCATCGTTCATCACCCTCATCCTCATCATCATCATCATGGTCATCGGCATCATGGTCATCATCATCATCATGGTCGTCATGGTCATCATGGTCATCGTCATCATGGTCATCATCATGGTCATCATCATCCTCATCACCCTCATAATCCTCATCCTCATCACCCTCACAAGCATCATCGCTCATCCCCCTCATCCTCATCATCCTCATAATCCTCCTCCTCATCCCCCTCATCCTCATCATCCTCATAATCCTCCTCCTCATCCCCCTCATCCTCATCATCCTCATAATCCTCCTCCTCATCCCCCTCATCCTCATCATCCTCATAATCCTCCTCCTCATCCCCCTCATCCTCATCATCCTCATAATCCTCCTCCTCATCCCCCTCATCCTCATCATCCTCATAATCCTCCTCCTCATCCCCCTCATCCTCATCATCCTCATAATCCTCCTCCTCATCACCCTCACAATCATCATCGTTCATCACCCTCATTATAAGTGTATATGTGCATGTATGTTTATGCATAATATGCATACAAAACTAGATAAGTGTATATTTCCATGGATCAAAAAAAAATAGATAACAAGATAATAGATCACAATGTAAATAGATCACAATGTAAATAATAGATCACAATGTAAATAGATCACAACGTAAATAATAGATCACAATGTAAATAGATCACAAGATAATAGATCACAATGTAAATAGAGATCACAAAAAAATAGATCACAATGTAAATTTAAAACATATTTTCATTGAAAAATACATCGCATATGCGATATTTAAAATTAGAAAACGTGAATGCGATATATCGGATATGCGATATATATTTCCACGAACCTTAGCCTTGTGTTTGGGCACGGGTTATTCCGAACGTACCATCAATAACGCATATGCGTTCTTGATTTACACTTCGGAAGTGCGTTTCTGATTTCCTAAGTGGCACCAAAAAGTGGAACCAACTTCGTGCGAGCGCCCTCTAACGGACTTCCATTTCTACTCATAGTAGTTCAATTTCACCTTTTAATGCAAATGAATAAGCTTATCCTTCGTTCAACTGGGGTGATATTTCGAAGATCTTACCCAAAATTCTAAGAAGCATGTAATTTTTTTCATCATATTTCTTTAGAATGGTGTTACTCATAGTTTATCTTATTGTAGTACAGATATCATTCGCTCACCTCAGAGAAAAAATTCGTTATATTATATATGAGCTCATTGTTAAGTTCGTTGCTTTTTTTTTTTTTGCTTCTGGATTGTATATTGGCAATTTCATATATTTGAGCGTGTATAATTGGTATTTTAGTTTATATTTGCTTCCCATGAAGACAATTATTATAGACTTTTCAGAGAATGGATCCTTAATTTTAAATTATGATCTGAAACGGAGTGGAAATAAAACTGAAAAAGACAACAATGTACACAAAGTGAGTATTGGAAGCATGTGAAGTTTTAAAATATTGTTCTCTTCTACCACTGTCTCACATTCACATCATTGAAATACAGTAATACCACTCTTCCGCTGGACATTGCAAATAACATCTATTTGCATCACTCATGTGAAGTTTTAAAATATTGTTCTCTTCTACCACTGTCTCACATTCACATCATTGAAATACAGTAATACCACTTTTCCGCTGGACATTGCAAATAACATCTATTTGCATCTTCTCTTCAGGTGCATATTTGAATTATTAACGCCGCATTACACTCTCTTCATAGGTATGAATAAGAGACATCTACAACTCATATACAGGAATAGATCAATTATTTAGGCATCAGGCCATAGCCTTCTAATAGTCATTCAACTTTTTTAGGTAGCATGAACTAGGATAATTTTAGAAATAGAAAATCTTATAGGGTAAACATTGTATATATATTTTTTTAAGTGAAAGTTAAAGTGGGAATTCAAAGTGGTCTTCATGAGGCATTACCTGTTCTAAAATCCTTGCCAATCCAAAAGCTGGATTTGGGGTGCAAGTTTCTGAGTTGATGTGATAGCATCCTCTCTCAATATGGTATTAAAATCAAATAACAGTATCAATGTCATGCCTTGTGGGCCCTCTCTCGCTGGTGGTTATTATCTATGTGATGTATTACAAGCTATTGCTGCAGAAGAATACCCTTGTGATGGGATTTTGTTCCACATAAATAAGTATTCTATTCACCTGAAATTTAAACATGTAAATAAAGAGGCATTACCTTTACTAAAATCTTTTCCAATACATAATTTGGCTTGGTGTACATGTCCCACGGTTGATATGACAACATCCTCCTTCACTCAGGTGTTAACATCAGTGGTAGTATCATTGTAATGCCTTGTGGGCCCTCTCTTGCTTGTGATAATGATCTATGTGATGTAGTATAAGCTATACTACAGTGGCATATCTCTATGATGGGATTTTGTTCCACATCAACAAGTATTCTATTTTACTGAAGCATGTTAGTTAAACATGTAAATAGATGTTTTTCCTGTGAGAAAGGAAATCATAAATATACTTAAATGTACTTATACGTATGTTTTCCAAATTTTGTAATACAATTATGGAAGAAGAAACCTTAAATTTAATTTAGAGTTCAGTGAGTAGAGACCTAGCTATAAAGAGCTTTGTAGGATATAAATCATTAGTTAATATTAACAATGGGAGTGGAATAGATACTAAACCAGGTGGTAATATTTATTATATTGAGATACAAGGTATTATAATATAATACCTTGTATCTCAATATAATATTCCACTCCCATTGTTAGTATCTATTCCACTCCCATTGTTAATATTAATTTAGAGTTCAGTGAGTAGAGACCTGGCTATAAAGAGCTTTGTAGGATATAAATCATTAGTTAATATTAACAATGGGAGTGGAATAGATACTAAACCAGGTGGTAATATTTGTTATATTGAGATACAAGGTATTATAATATGACATGCAGATCTAAGTCATAGGGTTTGCCGAACTTCAACCTTGAGGTTCGAAAAAAATGAAATTCAATGAGGTTCGTTGAACCTAATAGGAGAATCTCATTTTGAACATGAAGGAAAAACTGAAAATCTATGGATTAAAAAAATTAACCCTATCAGGTTACCATATTCAAGAAAGGAAACAAAACATCATTATCTACATGGTTGAAAGACCTTTTTATGTTTGCAGTAATTTGCTATTGGCCTTAAGTAGTGTGGCAAAAGATTCAGCTCATTCCTCTTGCCCATGGTCATGTTAACTTTAAAATTTGAAAGGATGTCCATAATGTGGAATACTTGTAATTGTAAACCCTAAAAAAATTCATAAAATTTAAAACATGATCAAAATTTGAACACATAATGCATCATGCAAATGAAAACTACAAAATAAAGCAAAACATAGTCTTCAACCCTAAAAAAATTCATAAAATTTAAAACATGATCAAAATTTGAACACATAATGCATCATGCAAATGAAAACTACAAAATAAAGCAAAACATAGTCTGCGTAATTGTAAACCCTAACAAAAATTCATAAAATTTAAAACATGATCAAAATTTGAACACATAATGCATCATGCAAATGAAAACTACAAAATAAAGCAAAACATAGTCTTCAAATTTCAAAATTTAAAAGGAAATCCATAATGTCAAATAGTTATAATCCCTGAAATTGTTTCACAAAATTTAAAACATGGTCAGAATTTCTAGTCTTGTGGCCTACTTGTAACATCATCAAACTCTAAGTCATCAAGGGAACATGAAGTAGTAAAGGCACATAATTATGATCATCATATTCATTAATGAGGGAATTATTTTTATATTTTATGATTTTTATTGTTAAAGTTTGTAGAAGATTAATCTCTTGTGTTGCTAATTTCCCACTGAATATGTTAAGTTGATTTATTTTCTTCAACGACTGCGATCAGATCCAATTACTTGGAAGTTGGAACAATTTGTTATCTAATTGTCACTTAGAAGATGTAGAGTTAGGGATGTAGCTCATCAAAGTCATAATGATTTTGTACCACCCACAATTGATAAAATGAAAATTGCACTAGATTATAGCCACTAAACATCGAAGGTTGGAGCATAACATCTTTAAAAGACTGGATAGATTCTTGGTTTTTGAAGCAATAATAGTTGATGAAGAAGGCATTAGGTTTTCAGTGGAAATTGGAGGGGAAATTAAGCACCTCCCCAAATTGGTTTAGATTGATAAAGAGGAAAAGAAGCCTTCAAGCCCCTTTAGTTTGTCTCCTCTTGGTTAGAAGAGGAAAAATTTCAATAACTTGTCAAGGTAGTGGAAAAGGTACAATGTGAATAGAAGAGAATTTGCATGCTTTTAATTTGCATCAAGCTTGAAGAAACTTATGGCCATAATATCAAATTGGGCTCATAATAAATTCAGCAACCAAGATCAAGGAATACTAATAGTGGAAAGGGATAACATAACTATATGAGGATGAATTGGTAGGCTCATTCATTGTAAAGTCCAAAGAAAAGATGAAGTGCTTGGAAAAAAGGAAAAGAGATGTTGGCATTCATGGAAGCTTAATGGAATGAAAAAGTAAGGCAATATCGTTGGAAAAAAGAGATGAAAATTTATTATTCTTTCATAATTTTTTCAACCATTAGAAGGAATATCAACACCAAAAGGAATAAGAAAAGGACGATGGAAGTAGAGGAAGTTTTTTTTTTGTCCTATCAACATTGGAGGACTATCACTTCCAAAGATCATTTAAAGAGCCATACATGGTAGGTTTAGAAGAAATATTGCATCTTACAACATTTTTCCCATGTTTTGTGGATTTAGTAAATGAAATGTTGAGGGAAGAGGTAACCAAGGAAGAAATCAAAGTAGAGTAGATTTAATTCAAAAGGACAAAAGTCTAAAAGAGATGTACAATGGATTTCTTCCTTGTCTTCTATTATTTCATGGAGGGGGGTCTTCTGAGGGTAGTGAAGAATGAAATTTTTTATGTTCCCAACCTGGTTTCAAGTTTCAATTGTGCATGTTGTTTAATGCCCAACCCAAATATTGATTTTGTCTGCAAGTTAGGTTTTTCTTCTCATAAACAAATACATTAAATGAAACACTTAGAAATTTTTACAAAATTTTTAATGACAGAAAATAAAAGACATCAACACCATAAAAATGAACAGTCAAATTTTTATCCAAACTTGCCTCGAGAAAAACCTCGAAGGGAATACTTGATGAGAGTGATTTTGTTTTTTTCTCAGAAAAGAAATGTACAATAGTAATTGAATACAACAAATCAACCTATCTCAACTCTAAAAGACTATCAAATTTTCCTCAAAAGTAGTGTTGTAGCAGCCTCATTTTCTATAGCCAAACAACCTTGTTTTCTTTTCCTTCTCCGCACGGTATGGACTGTCAAAAATCAGTCTTTTCCAGGATAAATGTGTCCACTATCATAACAAATTACTTCCTCAATTTTAGTGCTTAAATCAACCTTGAATTGTGTGCATCCTGTAGGTGTATAGTATGAATTTAATGATGTTGTATGATTGTCTAGAGAAATTCGTTCCATCTTGAAAACAGTGAAAAAATTCCCTACTCGAACTATGCCAACTCAACAGTACGATACGGTTCTAGAAAAATGTGATAGGCTCACTTTGGACAACTCCTTGATTCCTTGAAATTCGTGCCCAAGTTCTCTTGAAAAATGAGCCAGACTCTCTTCTTGGAATGCATATTAGTTTTGTCTCTCACAAATTCGTCTTCCTCAATGAGGTCGACTTCACTTGATCTTGTTTTCTCCAAATCTTTTGGTGAAATAATGAGTGAGAAATTATGTTTTTCCTTAGTTTTGTTCAAGGTAACTACCTTTTTCTATATCAATAGTCAAAATTAAATCTTGACTTAGTGAGATCTAGGGCCAATGAACCAACTTTATAAAGTGACTTTAAAACATATAAAGTAATGTTCACTTTAATAAAGTGACTAGGGACATCATTAATTGTTTTTCCACCCCTAGCCATCAAAAGATGGAAAACCACTTGCCTTGGTACACATTTTAAAACCAAAATTTCAAGGAAAATTCCAATAGCCACAAGTCCAACCTTCATAACCTTGATTTTTAAGAAGGATAAGTCCTTGTCTTTTGAGCAATTTCTTTATGTAACTTGTTATATAAAATCATTGCAAATATAATAGCTACTAGATTGATTTTTTTCCTAGAATGTATCTCATATGAACATTTTGTGTCCTCAACGAAAGACAGATACATGATGCCCTTGGAGTGGCACGGGCAGGGCTCCAATCAATAAAATTAAGAAACTTCCAACTATGGTAGTGAAGCTAGATTTGTTTAAAGCCTATCTCATAGGTAGTTGGATGTATTTAAGGTTAACTTCTACATATATGATGTAATGTTTAAGGGGTAATTGGATTATGGGGGTGTGTGAGTTTAGTCTTTTGCACAACACTAATAATTGGGTTTGCTTGAAAGTTTTCACTCTACTAGGGGTCTAAGTTACTGATTACGGATTCCTATTGTCAGTGATTCCAAATTAACTGAACACTGGAACATTTAAGAAAAACTCCGTCGGGCTATAGGTTGAGCCTGGTCGACATTCTCTCGCTCAAATATCTGAATGTTGGCTGGTATTCCTTTTGATTGAGAAATATATGCCACAAAATACATTGCGGGTGGGGGAGCTGTAGAAAATTGCAAACAAGTTGTTCCAGGAAGGTAGATCTTATTCACAAATTCTTTAGCAAAGTTTTCCGTATAAAAAATATGTATCTCATTAGTTGCCATTCGACAAGCAATTGTCTCACCTTCACTAAATTGGAATGAAGTCCAGTTGGCTTTTGATATATTTTTCTGCCATAATTGATAGACAACAACTCCAGACAGAACATCCCCTAATACTAAATTCTTGTCTTGGCCACCAGAAGACCACCGATAGGTCTGCAAAAATCAACCTCGTGGTGAAAAAACTGCAGCGACCACACCAGGAACATCAATGGATTGAATTTAAGTGGTTCCGTCACTATCATAGATTTCCACATTATTCTCTCTGATCACTAAAAGCTTCTGCTCTCAGATAGACTTGTTATTTAACTCTGTAACACAATGAAAGCCCCATTTCACCAGCTTTGCATCCCTTGCGTCCTCAATTTCTCGGCAGCAACATAACCTTGACACCCATGTTTGTTGACAGGACTTGGTGCTTGGCTGGCGATGGGACGACATTTGGTGGTGCACTACGAAACTTGGTGTAAGTGCTGTCGATACTTTAGTTCTTGACTTGGCGCTTTATGGTGATGGTAGCTTAGCCTTTAGGCAGTCACTGTTATTTTAACATTTGCATTTAAAAGCTTTTATTTCACATGGATAAGATGGAATGTTTTTTAGTCAGTCATATGTTTCAGCGGTTCGAACATAAATTAATGTCTTTGGGTACTCTTGGACTCAATGTGCGGAAATCGATATATTGTGGTTAACTTTATTTTTTTGTGGTTTGTGTAAGATAGTGTGGGTATTGAACATCAAGGATGGTTTCACTTGGTAATTTCGCACAAAAATAAGAGAACAATAATATTTATATTTTGATGAATGGAGAGAAGAGGTTGACTAGGTTGACACAAGCAACCCAAGGCTTGAAAATGCTAGATCTTTTTCTGAATTTTTGGAAACGTATTTTTTAGAATTTCCAAGCAATGCACTGCTGGAAATTAAAAATTTTGATATGTAAATTTCAGTGCTAACAAGTGGATCGATTCTTGGCATCATCCAAGAATATATATCAATCTTACCAAAGAATTCAATCTCAAGTAATGAAACATATTGCAATATAAATTCTTCATGTTTCTTACCCCGTGCTTAAAAGGGGAAAATGGGATCATCATTGATTGACAATAAGGATTCAAGATTTGAAGTCCCATCAATCAGAAAAATTGATCAGTAAGCAAACTTATGCAATACAAGTACAAAAGAGCCTAAGCCATAGCTAGAATCAAAGCTAGTATACAAATCCATAAGAGAGAGATGGAGTTGTATCCAAGAGCTAGAGTTAGAGCCATGTTCAAGAGCATTTATTGCACATCTATTGGTTAGTGGTCATCCCAAACTACTAGATGTTACATCTTCACCATTTAGAAAAATATATAGATTCTTCGAGCTATTGGTTAGTGATCATCCCAAACCAGCAATTCAGAGAGAAATTAAGTCATATTTTTCCATTTAGTAGAAGACATCGACTTATGCTAGCTACATTACTTGAAAAATGATCAAATTGTCAAGTTAATTATGCAATATTCAGTCATTGGCATTGTTGTGGGAAAGAGAGCCACAAGGTTAGTTGAGAAAATCCTTGAGGTTACAACAAGGACCCAGTATTGTGTTTGTAAGTTAGTATCCCAAACTCCAAATGTAAAAGAAACTCAAATAAGGAATAAAAACAAAACTAAAATTAATTAAATGAACATTACTTGAAAAATGATCAAATTGTCAAGTTAATTATGCAATATTCAGTCATTGGCATTGTTGTGGGAAAGAGAGCCACAAGGTTAGTTGAGAAAATCCTTGAGGTTACAACAAGGACCCAGTATTGTGTTTGTAAGTTAGTATCCAAAACTCCAAATGTAAAAGAAACTCAAATAAGGAATAAAAACAAAACTAAAATTAATTAAATGGGACAAGTGCTAAGCAAACCAAATAGAAGAGTATTCCAAACCAAATGTTGACTTCCCAAGAGTCCAACTAAATACAATGGTGTCACCTAGGAGGTGATGGATTCAAAGGGAAGCCAACAATCTCCCTTAAGGAGGTCTCTTTTGTCCACACAATTGCAAGATAACTAGGATAGAGCAATGGAGAGACACTTGTTTCTTAGAGGAAGAAAACAATGGATAGTTTGCATGCCAACTTGAGGTAGCAAGTGGATTGAAATACAAGCTCTCAATGCAATTCCAACAATATATAGAATGCATTCCCATGGATTCCTTTTATAGGACAAATGAATGCCAATAAACTGTTGAAATATTGTATCTTCAAAGAATATTCTAAATGTATTTTACTCATGTATCCCAAGGGAGATGTCTTATTCCTCCGTCGGGATTTGGCACTATTGTAGTTGGTCATCATAGAGTCGTGACAGTAAATCCTCCATTGTTAGTTGGGTCAATAGTACCCTAATGAATATAATATAATATTGTTTTGAGATTTCCTAGGTGAAGTCAGCCAGTCAGTTTAGTGGGGCTGACTTGTTAGGTTAAATGTCAAGTGACAAAAAGAGTATAAATAGAGGAGTTGTGTTCCTCATTTAAACACAGACTCACATTTGTGTATACACATAGGAGACAGAGAGAGAGACATACCAGCAAGGAGGAGGATTACCTGTTTTGGAGTTTTATCTTATACATCTTATACAGAGGAAGTTTTGTTGGGTTTTCTTCCCCTCAAGGGTTTCCCAAGATAAATCTATGTCTATCTTGTGATTGTGTTTCTTTCAGTGATTCTGCATATGCTACTGTTGTGAATTTGGATTAAACACTACCGATATCTAGCTAAGCATTTGAAATCTTAACATAGTATCAGAGCTAACCTAAATAAAGAAGTGGTTAAACATTTCTGCAAGGAAAGTTTATAACTTGGCTAACTCCATAGCTATAGAAATCCTCGTCATAATCATATACTTACTGCATTTTTCCTTGTATAATAGACCTTTTGGTTCATTTGATTAATGATTCATAATGACATCATTATACTCAACAGTCCCATTGACCTACTTTGTGGTCATTAGTTGGACATTAATCAATTTATGTTATCTCATCTCTGTGGTCATGGTAAACTGCTGGTAAATTGCTTGATTGCAATACATTATGAAACATCCAATGTCCGTCCTGTGATATAGCAAAACTTCAAATGTCCGTCTTGTGATGTAGCATGTTCTTGGAAGCGCCAATGTTCTGGATTGGCAACTTCCAATTCCTCCTCTGCCTCCCAGCCCCCTGTTCTGTTGCATAGCTCACTATCCAGGTTGTAAAAGTTGGTTTGTGCTTTTATAAAAGTTGGTATGTGCTTTATCGCCCTTACACTGGTTCTGGCTGCTGCTCTCTTGCCCCTTTCTAGTTCCTCTTGGACTCAAATGCACTTCTTTCGGCTTGTCTTGCCTTATCCAAGCTCCCAGATTGCTTAGCACTGCTTCCAGAGCTGTAGGGATACATACATATCATTTTGGAACTAATATAATCAAACTGTGCCGATAAAGCAAATACCAAAACTAATTTTATCTTCCAGTAAATTCAACTTTTCTTACAATTGTCTTAGCTTTCCATATTTTCACATCTTGAATATCCACTAACTGTGTACATCATGCCAATTTCTTCCCAATTGACAAAATATTTTGCCTGCAAAACTAGGCTTTCAGCCATGAACATTCATCAAAGAACTTTGCCATATGGTGAATCACTGTGAATGCCCTCTTCATATGTGTGTAGCAGGGGTTTTTATATAACAAGTCGCCTCTGTGAATTTATTTTCTTATGTGCCCTAGGCTGGCTACTTTTAGTTGTTTTTTTAATTCTGGGCTGGTTTGGCTCAACATTCGATTACAGCTTTGCATTTAGTAGGTGTCCACATTTTCTCCTTGTATGTTCATGGACTTGGAACTAGTTTGCATCATGGAGAGCTTGTATCTCTTCCAAACTAGTAAGGAGTTTAAAAAGTTGAAAGGAACGAGTATGTCTCCATTGTTTTAGAATTTCTACTACTGAGAACTATGAAGTTGCTACCATGGAAATGGGTTATGCATTGTCATTACTTCTATTTCTTACAATTGTCTTAGATTTTCATATTTTCACATCTTCAGCAGATGTGGATTTGAATATCCACCAAATGTGTACAAAATATTTTGCCTGCAAAACTAGGCTTTCAGCCATGAACATTCATCAAAGAACTTTGCCATATGGTGAATGCCCTCTTCATATGTGTGTAGCAGGGGTTTTTATATAACAAGTCGCCTCTGTGAATTTATGGAGGGCTTGTCATTACTTCTATTTCTTTATTATTCACATACTCTGAAATGTTGGAAGAATGAGCTTCAGCACTTCTTTCGGCTTGTCTTGCCTTATCCAAGCTCCCAGTTTACTTAGGACTGCTTCCAGAACTTATTTGGAACTAATATAATCAAACTGTGCCGATAAAGCAAATACCAAAACTAATTTTATCTTCCAGTAAATTCAACTTTTCTTACAATGTCTTAGTTTTTCATATTTTCACATCTTCAGCAGATGTGGATTTGAATATCCACCAAATGTGTACATCATGCCAATTCCTTCCCAATTGACAAAATATTTTGCCTGCAAAACTAGGCTTTCAGCCATGAACATTCATCAAAGAACTTTGCCATATGGTGTAGCAGGGGTTTTTATATAACAAAGTCGCCTCTGTGAATTTATTTTCTTATGTGCCCTACTAGGCTGGCTACTTTTAGTTGTTTTTTTAAATTCTGGGCTGGTTTGGCTCAACACTCGATTACAGCTTCGCATTTAGTAGGTGTCCACATTTTCTCCTTGTATTTTCATGGACTTGGAACTAGTTTGCATCATGGAGAGCTTGTATCTCTTCCAAACTAGTAAGGATTTTAAGAAGTTGAAAGGAACGAGTATGTCTCCATTTGTTTTAGAATTTCTGCTATTGAGAACTATGAAGTTGCTACCCTTGAAATGGGTTATGCATTGTCATTACTTCTATTTCTTTAATATTCACATACTCTGAAATGTTGGAAGAATGAGCTTGAGTCGTAGCTGGGGAGATTTCTAATCAAGTTTTCTTGAAAGGACAGAGCCTGTGTGGGCAGCCTGGTTTTCAGGAGCAACTGTCCAAACTACGCCCAAGGTTTAGAACTGAGAACACTCAACCATCCTGACAGATTTGTATGAAATATTCATTTTCAAATCTAATGCCTTCCAAACCACCTACCAAAACTTTAAATGTGCTAACATCAAGATGTTGTAGCCTGTAGGCAATATTCACGAGTATAGACACCTCACTTCAAAAGTTAGATCATTCCAACAGCAGACAGATATTTTAGATCCAAGAAAATGAAGCCTGAAAATCAGATATATAAACTTAATAAGTTCAGCACCAAAATAGATCTGAAAAAAATGACATTAGCATGCTAATTCAGCTCAACACCAGCCTAGCATTACACAAAATATGAATTAGTGCTGAAAATCAAATTAGCATGCTAACTCAGCTCAGCACCAGCCTAGCATTACACAGAATATGAATTAGTGCTGAAAAATCAAATTAGCATGCTGACTCATCTCAACACCAGCACAATAGTTTAATAACTCAACACAATAGTAACAAAAATCAGATCTGCATGCTAAATCAGCTGTAAACAAGAGATATATCAGATTTGGAAATTCAGATCCACACACTTATCTGCACTAGCAATCACATATCTTTCAATTTACTCAGACAATAAGATTACAAATGGTCCTAAGTTGGCGACCCCATCTTTGAAAATTTACTGGTATCTGTACTAATTTACTGGATTATATGATATTTTGTGGGTTTTGCGTGCTACACCTATGGTATTCATCTATGTTATGGTGGTTGAAATCTGAAAATATGTTATTAAGGTTTTTTTAAATTCTTGAAGTATAAATTTGTTTAAACATTTAAAAATTAAAAAAAAAAAATACACTTTAGATCCCCTCTTAATCTTAATACGTGATAAATCCAAATTTAAAAATATACTCAAAACCTAAATATAAATAAAATATTCCAATCTAATTTAATAGAACATAAATCTATAAATACTCTTTAGTTTCATACAACATAAATCTATAAAACAGGATTAGATATTTCGACCATTAAGTTTAGCCAATTGGAAGGAACCGATGACAAGAAGTTAAACGATAATTACGCCGATAGGCATCTATCAGTGGTATTTTGGGGGGAGATGGACTTGCTTGAGCGGATCATCAAGATCCTGTAAATCCCGCCAAGTGTATGTTCCAGATCATTCCAATCGTCCGATCTTTTAACACTGCTAACTAGCTGAGAGTTAGGAGTTTGTTAAGAGATGAGGTCGTTCAGAGATGAGGTCGTTCCTGAGTGGAGTCGTGGAGGAATCTGTTATCCACCAAGAGTCTGTTAGGAGACGTGGCGGTGGAAGAGATAAGCGCGAGTTTATGCATATCCCCTATTTGATCTGGAACATATGGGACAAGTTTGGTTTTCGCCCTGGCTACTTGCTCTGCTCATGCTTTCTCTGCGGGGTCTGCTGGTTCACCCTCTGCTGCCTTCACGCGGACAAGATCCAAAACCCAGAGATACAGTTTCCAAAACCCAGTTTCGCCATTCCTCTGCCTTCCTGGAGCGCGCCGTCGCTGGATCTGGAGCATTCGCCAAAACCCAGTTTCGCCATTCCTGTGTCGTGCGGGGTTATTTGGGTAGGCAAGGTAACACTGGTGTGTGTTTTACAGTTTCAAATCAGTAAAAAAACATTGGCACTACTGTATACAATAAAAGTGGAAAAACATTAGCAAGGTAACAATTAGCACTACTGTATGAAATGTTTTTTTACAGTTTCGCCATTTCTGCTATCTTCTCTGTGTGTGTTTTTTCAGTTTCAAATACAATTCTATTTTGGTTAATATAAGGTTATTGAGAAGTGTGAGAACTGAATTTAAGTTACAAGATAACTTAGTATATGTTAAGCGGGGTGTCTGCACATCAACTTAAAATTTTGTCTGCGTGTGCCCTTTGCATGAAATATGTTTCCAATTTTGTGCGTTACTAGTGGGTAAGTTTTACACCTGTATTTTAATGCGCAAATTCTCTGCAAATTGTGAAGATATATTCATTTTCAAGCTTTAAGATGTTGTATATGGGCTGTATCATACCCCGAGGTTCACATTGAAAATGCGGGTTTATTTGGGAAAATTTCAATTCCAAGTCCGTGCAAATGTAGGATTATTTTTGTGGGTTAGATACCCCAGAGCTTCTTATACAAGCCCAAGTAAATGCTTGCTTCTTATCCAAGCCCAAGTAAATGGTACCCCGTGATTCATCTTTTTCCTTCCAAGTTGAATTCTGCTGAACTGAATGTGGCAATTAAAAGCTCACCCACACCCAGGAAATTTTAAAAGTGTTGCAGTCTGTAGTCAGCTAGGGATATTTTGAGAGTATTTTAAACTTGAGTATGGTGAAAGTCTTGGGTGAATAGTGTCTTTGACAGTTTGAGTTCTTAAATACCGCTCCTCCTCTATATTTGGACCGATCTTTAAAGAGTATTGACAGTACATTAGCATTAGCAGGAGAAATCTTAAAGAGTCTTGGAAGTTGGCTTCGTTTCACTGATAGAATCCCAGTTATAGTGGTTTTGGGGGTTTTCTCTGGTTTCAAGAGAAAACCCCCTGGATCAGTTTATCTGGATTCTTTAATGTCAATCAATGTTTCTGTGCTCTTGGCTGGTAAGATATAATATAACTTTGTCTAACCTATGGCAGACATGGTCTCATGGGTGTCCTTGACATTAACAGCTTATTTTCATTTGACTCGCAGATTTTAAATGAAGTCCGTTCAAATTCTTATTGAAGTTGTTGGTTTACCTGTTCCTCGCCCCACTCATTCTACAAAATAGTAAAATCTGTTTACTGTTTACAGCTAAAATTAAAACCAATTCCCAGATTTTGATTTTCCTTTTCTGTTTTTCTTTTGCATTGAAGTATGAATCCGTTTATTAAAGAAAACCTAGACGGTGGGCGTTACGTCTGACTTTTGCACTGTTTTCGAACAAATTGGCCATTGGATACCGTTTTCACCTGCTTCACTAACTGTTTTTGAAAGCTCTCAAATTCCACAAACCATCGTTTCAAAGTAGACCTAAAAACCCAAGTTTGAAAAATCTCAGTTCTGAATAATCTAGGCTGATATTCAAAGAATAATAAAATATTGAGCTTCATTAATGCAGAACATATTGCAATAATGGTCATCTAACTACATAGAATAATTCGAGGGACAAAGAAGTAGTAAGAAAACAGTGATTATTGGCTACCTCAAGATTTATTATCTGGTCAAGGTTTTTCAAATCATTGGATCAAGTAAATAGGCAAATCAAACATACAACATAGCGTTTTCTTCGCCAGATTTTTATTTAATAAAACTGTGACTGGAGAACCGGAAAAGGTTTAAAAAACAGTCAAAGTAAAGTCCCTGTATGTGCGCGCATATGTGAACAGTAAAGTTTTACCTTTATGTGGGTACCAACTATAGAAAATGTGATCAAACAGTTATTCCATTTTTCGATGCTAGTGCCCTTTTTACTTGCTAAATCCTCTTCTTTGACTTCTGTACAGTAATTATTTCACACTGGCCTGGCCTGGCCTTTCCTCCAGCTTTCTATTTATTATTGTTTTTATTTTGTAATGTTTTATTAGCTGTGATGAAAATGTCATTTCATTATTATATGTGAACATGTTTATAATTCATAATGTTTATTACTTATTTTTCTATGTGATTATGTTTATGTTTATTTTCCTATTCTTTATTTTTTAAGGGTTTATGTATATTTGAGAATATAATCCTTTCAATTA
>LPNX011207544.1:3652-22053 GCA_001517045.1 Pseudotsuga menziesii
GGTACGAGAGAAATACATTCAGTTTGTCGTAAAGACACAAGTGACATATTTTCCATTGAAATGAGTAAGTATATGTGTTTTTGCGAGTTCTGCATTGACACCAATGGACTGGGGGTTGATCATTGCATGAATGATTCATATGTCAAACAATGGAAATATGTCCCTCTTAATCCAAAGGGGCCACATCCAATTCTGAGGTGGCAAGAGATGCACTGGTTTTACTAGATCGTGATCGAGTTTATGATTTGGTTAAGCAAGGTACATGATATTTGATTGAAATTTTAAACTTCTAGTCTTGTACACATGCATATATATATTTAATATTTGTTTAATATTTTTAAAATATTGATGCGGGTGATGTATTTGTTGTAATTTCACCACCGGGAAATGACGAGCATGTGGCATACTTTTTGATGCGGTGTACACAAATAAAAAGTAGGTTGGTGCAGCCCTATGTCGATGGAGAGTTCACGTACCAGGTTTGTGGCATAGTTGTGACGGGCCATTTTTTTGAAAAAGTGAGAAGACAAGGTGATTATATTATATACAGAGATTTCATGCCTGAATATATATCTAGTCAGTACAGTCATTTGGTGGTGGTAGCTCAGATACATCTCATTGAAATCAAGGTGAAGAGGGGTGAACCAAAGAGATGGAAGATGTCAGTAGCTAACCATGATCATATTATGGAGACATGCATTCCTATAACCCATTGGACGAATGAATGAAAGTTATATGCCACTTTTGATGTTGACATAGTTGACATGCTTTTGAAATGTAGCAAATCAAAATTTCTTCTGAAATATATCATTTGTATTTAAATAATTTTTTTGTAAACTTATATATGCGAGTATGTGTATTCACATATACTCTATGTGCATGAACACCTATACCTAGGAATACTAACAATTTCCTAATACCATGTTATGGAAGATCAATTTTGTCTATGTAACATTTTTTGGGTGTATTTGTGCAAATACATGCATATCATACTCTATTTGTGCAAAGTTCTAAATTACATGTTACATTGTAGACAAGTTGTAAAATGTAAACTTGTAAATTGTTAGTCGTAATTAAAGAAGAACGCATACATTTATTGTGTCCTCATTAAATCTACCAACTGAAATTGATATTAATTGTAAGTTATGTTAGATTGTAAGTTTCGTTTGATTGACAATTTTGCAAACTTGTAATTTTTTTTACAAATGGAGCCAAATTTAAAATTGTAGTTCTAATTTTTTTTGTAAATGAAATCAAATTTTACATTGTAGTTGTAATTTGCACCTAGTAGATCTTACATTGTAAAGTTGTAAATTTTGTAACATTTTAATTGTAAGTTATGTTAAAAATTATAAGTTGTGTTCGATTGACAATTTGCAAACATGTAAACTTGTAAACTTTGTAAACATTGTAAATTTTGTAAACTTGTAATTTGTTAAATTGCAAAATTGTACAATTTCATAAGATTCTAAAAGATTAATGATTGTTAAATAACATTAAGATTTTAAAACATAAATAAATTTAAACTATAACTGCAAATAAATAAAACATTTAACATACCATCATGTTAAAAAAAGTCCATATTGATATATACATACATACATATATATATATATATATATATCAATAATCATAAAATACAAAATAATAAAGTCCACAAATAGCAGAGTCTACAAGTCACCCCTACGCCATTGATCGAGAGATCAACCATCATGGCCACTACCATCAGCTGCACTATGCCATTGGCCTTCCTCATGCACATCATAAAGAAACTTTCCCAGGTTTGATAACTGCAAAAGTTAAAACTGTGAACTCTGCAAGTCAGTTACATACCACATATTTAAATTACATGTAGAATGTGACAAAAAATTAAATATATATGAAACACAGATCTATGAAATCACATCGCTCGAGTTGAGTGTCAGGTTTGGGAGGTTGGGTATCTATCGAGACGATCCTTCATTACGATCCGGATGATGAGTGACAACCCACTCATCTATAAACATCATAGCATCTTCAACTCACTCATCTGCAACTACCCGTGTTTACGTCTGTTTTGATGACATGAAAATAGTTATATTAATGAATTATAATTTGAACTTGAGAATTACAATTTGAACATGTAAATTATAATATGAACATAAATATGCAAACAATTCGAACATAAATAACTAGTACCTCATTGATTGGCGTGTCATGAGTAGGACGTAGGCCAGGCTGTGTAGAATCTTGTGCAATGCCCTTGCCTCTATCTTGGGCAATATGAACAAGAGAAATGACGAAAGTTAGAACAAACCGAAGTATTACGTGTTCATCAATTGACTCATTTAAAAATTCAAATTTAGGATGATAGTTAACACATACATAATCGACGTGGGTGAATAGAACTGCAGCGGGACCTTGGATAGATGCATCATTACCAAAAAGGACCTCCATGAAACCAGGCTCTTGCATGGAGGTCTAACACAAAGCAAAGTATTAGTTAAAAAATGATTCATTTGAGGATACATTACAATCATGACAATCAAATGATGACAATAAATATATACCTATCCCATCGGTCGAGGTTTGCATCTATCATGTAGTCGAAAATATGCATCACAGGCCATGATAGCATACTGCAGCACCGTGTCGTGATCAAGAATGCTGAGAGTATCATCGACCACCCACTGTAACTTAGGCTCTGTAGGTGCAGTGGGTGCTCTACGTCTCTCTTCTTGCAAAAACATCATGATACCATGTTCTCATGCATGTCACCTCTACTAATGCACTCTGCTCCTCAATCGCTAGCTGAGATGACTCAGCTACATCAGATGTCCAAAGCATGGTCTTGCTAGGGAGACCTACCAAATACTCTGGATCTGACTGAGCTCCAGGGGCTCTCCTAGTTAAAAAATGATTCATTTGAGGATACATTAAAATCATGAAAATCAAATTATGACAATAAAGATATACCTATCCCATCGGTTGAGGCCTACATCTATCATGTAGTCAAAAATATGCATCATTGGCCATGATAGCATACTGCAGCACCGTGTCATGATCAAGAATTCCGAGAGTATCATCAACCACCCACTATAACTCGGGCTCTTCAGGTGCAGTGGGTGTTCTACCTCTCTCTTCCTACACAACCATCGTGGTACCATGCATTCTCATGCATGTCACCTCTACTAATGCACTCCACTCCTCAATCATTAGTTGAGATGAATCAGCTACATCATATGTCCTAAGCATGGTCCTGATAGGGAGACCTACCAAAGACTCTAGATCTAGCTGAGCTCCAGGGGCTCTCCTAGCCAAGGACACAAATGACTGCATCCCCCACCAACACCATAGAAGCTTGAGGGTGTGTTGGTGTAATCTGGGTGCTTCCTCAGGACAAAATATGCATATATATGATTTGGAAAGTATAGTGGGACCTGTTCATGGTGGGGAAACATGCCCCACACTCCAATAAACTTGTCATATACATAAGGCGCTACAGCCTCTATCTTAAACTCCTTGATTCTAAGTGGTTGACCTGTGGCGTGGTCAGGAGGGATATCAAATAATGTTCCCTTCACATCATGGCCAGCTGTTGCATCTCTCATTGCGTCCAAGCTATCAGGACCCATCACTATGGCCCTTCTTCTTTGACATGTAGTGTGCCAAAGAGAACTCAATGGTCTGATGGACCTACAGGCCTTAGGTAGATTGTCTACTGCCTCTAACATCATCCACATCAAACGTGATGCGGGAGAGTGTTCTGAAATGGAGAAAACGTTAATCCGCAAACAGTCACATTGACTGGTAATGTCTTACAGCATGATACGTGTGATCTCATCCTCCCATAGTGCTTCCTCGGGAGGGTCGAGGCCCTGTTGTGTAGCCGCGACACCTGAAAATTAGATGAAAACATAAATTTCAGTCAAAATACATACATCAACTATAGGTGAGTTTTAAATCAATATAAATTAAAGGTATTGATAAATGAAAGAAAAATATATGCATTTAATGTACCTGTCTCGTGGGGAACCTCCCCACCGACACCAGTAGTATCCTCCTCATTGCTCACATGCACAGAGTGGCTGCCGCTCGGCTCCCTAGAAAAAGCGTGTGTCGACGTAGGATGCCTAGGCGAACCTATAAAAATAGAGACATACAAGTTGATGATTAAATATACACATGTAAAACAATTTAATTTTATGTAACTAACAATAAAGAGTACATCATGCAGATTGTGTCTCATGGAGGACTTAGACTTGGGATCCCTCGCCTCCTAGCCCTGCAACAATCTGGGGGACATTATGAAACCATCAACGATCTACAACTGCATGCAGATCTCTTGATCGTAGTTTGATCAATATCTGTTGCATGCAAGCATGCGGGCCCGTCTCATGGGTTTGAGCACTCCGTTAAGAGCAATTTGCTTCTTTCGCCTATTTGCATGAAGGATGTGATTCGATCTCTAGAGTTTTGTGGGAGCCAAATATGGTGAAAAGAGACTATTGGCCAATGGGGACCAATGAGGGCATGTCACCTAATGTCTCTTTCTCTGAAGTATTTGAAAAGATTGTCACTGAAAAAGGCAAAAATGCCTCTAAGGGATCCCCCTTGAAGTTCGTCAAGTGGATCAAGGATGTCCTGGTTGTAGCTCTACCGCCATAGGACACAATCCGGGTGGCCCTCTCACTGGAAAAGAGGGCATTGATCGAGCAATTCATGGGACTATGGCCATCTTTGAAAACCATAGAGAACTGAGTCCAGAGGAATTGGAGACCCTTGATATCAAAAAATGTAGCTTCTTACTCAGTCGGGAGAGGTTACTTCTTGTTTGACTTTGAAGCTAAGGAGGACAAGGAACTAATATTTCGAAACATTCCCTATTTCATGGGACCACAAGGCCTCTACCTAAACAATTGGACTCTGGACTTCGATCCTGAGGCAGATATTCCTAAGGCTGTGTCAATTTGGGTAAGGATCCCAAATCTTCCAATGCATTGCTGGAATCCAAATTCACTCAAAGAAATTGGGAATACGCTGGGAAGGTATATTGATATGGCAAGTCCAAAAGATCAATATGCATGTGCCTGCATCTA
Organism: Pseudotsuga menziesii; assembly: GCA_001517045.1. Lineage (NCBI taxonomy): Eukaryota > Viridiplantae > Streptophyta > Pinopsida > Pinales > Pinaceae > Pseudotsuga > Pseudotsuga menziesii. The sequence continues at coordinate 8,731 of LPNX011207544.1, forward strand.
CGTTGAGGTGGATCTAGAAGTAGGATTATCATAGGCAATCAAGTTTATAGTAGGGAACTGGTACCACTTTCAAAAGTTGAACTACGAGCAACTTCCATTAAAATGTAGACGGTGCCATGAATAAGGACATTTCTTCCATAACTGTATGCAAAAGCAGGAGGACCAACAGGAAAAGGAGGATGGATGGAAATTGGCAAGGAAGAGAAAACCCAAAGCAAAATATGGAGAGAGGAAAAGGAAAGAAGGGGAGATAATTCTGATAGAAAAGCCCCATCAGAAGGTAAGGAAAATGAGAGGAGGAGTGTGGATAGCATTACAAAGGAGAAACCCAACAATGGGGAGGAGAAGGAGAATGAAACAAAAGTTTTTTTACTAGAACTATCTGAGAAATACAATTCCCACTCATATTTAGCAGCAGAGGCATCAAAAGAAGGGGGAAATCAAGAAAGGTTAGAGGAGGAATATGACAATGAGGAAGAGGAAGAAGAGGAAGGGGAAATCGAGATGGTTACCCCAAGCATGAAGAAGGATAGAGGAAGAAGATCCACCAAGGAGGTGCACGAGCAGGCCACTTACAAGAATAATTTGCAAGGCTCCCAATTAACTTTGGAAAAACTTCTTTGAAACACCAGAAATACTAGGCATTAAAGGCAGAACCAGAAGGGGATTCCCGCATCCACCAAAAGTAAGTAATGAAGGTCCTTTCCTGGAACTGTAGAGGTCTGGGAAGCAAAGGAAAGGAAGAATCTATGAAATATCTGATAATACTAGCCCAACCAGACATCTTGTTGATTCAAGAGACCAAGATGGAGAAGGACACTTTTCTCCAAATAAGTGCAAAATTTTGGAAGAAAGGAGGAAGAGCTGCAGTCATCTGAAGGGGTGCCTCCGGTGGAATAGGAACTCTATGGGATGACCAGAAATATAACCTTGTTGAAATAAAGAAAAGTCACCTTTGGATCCTTACTACATTGCTGCTCTAATATTTAGGTAATACTTTTCGATATATATGTGCCTGCTACTTATGTTGAAAAGAAAAATTGTTGGAATCTAATTCATGATGAAAAAAAAAATCTAATGGGTAATGTTATCCTAGCTAGTGACCTAAATATCACCTTAAACTAGGATAAAAAGAGAGGAGGTATGGTGGTCAGCTACCTTATTAGGGAGCAAGTTGATGATGTTATTCAGGATTGGGGGCTAATGTTATTCAGGATTGGGGGCTATCAGATATCATACCAGCCAAAGGAAAATACACCTGGAATAATAAAATATTGGGGCTAGGGCACATTGTTGCCAGGTTGGATATTTTTCTGGTCCAAGACTACTTTCTTCTCCTGGGAATGAATTCCTCTTCCAAAATCCTGGAGTTTGGAGGATCTCACCATAAACCTATCTTTCTCGAGATGAGGAAAGAACAAGACCTTATCCCTATTCCCTTTCATTTTTGTCCTGTGTGGACCACTCAAAGTGACTTCAGGAAGACTATTACTGAAGCTTGGACTACTTTGGCCACAGGATCTCCTTTCTTTATCTGGGAAGAAAAATAGCGTAGAACAAAGAGGGCACTTAAGAATTGGGCCAAAACTCTTGAAACTCCAAGACTTAAAAAAGAGAAAGCCATGGAAATGCTTGAGGCCCGCGAGATCGCCATGGAGTCCAAAATCATTGCTGAGGAGGATCAAAACATAGAAATTAAACTATAGAAAGAACTCTTAGAAGCTTGCAGATAGGAGGCTGCGCTAGGGAGGATGAAGTCCAGGTGTCTGTGGCTTCAAGATGGATATTGTAATTCAACGTTCTTCCACAAACAGACAGAATCCATGAAATTTTTCAAAATGGTGCAGGAGATACACGCCCAAGATACAGTAATTCGAGATTTTGAAGAAATCAAGGGTGAAGCTAGCCGTCGTTTCAGCAAGATTTACACAGCGGAGGCCGACCTCATTCCTGACTGTGAAAGTATGGATTTAATTCCTAAATTAATTATACAAAAGGAAAACAAAAGTATGGTTAAGAAAATCACGATGGAAGAGTTGGAAGATGCCGTACACGAAATGAAGGATGACAAGGCACCTGGGCCAGACGGGTTCAACACAACCTTCATCAAATCTTGCTAGGAAATTGTTTATAAAGACTTATTCAAAATGGTGTCAAAATATCATAGATGTGAAAAAATAGGTGGAAGCACCAATTCAACCTTTCTTGCTTTGATTCCCAAAGAGAAAGATGTCGTCTACATTGACAGATTTCGCCCAATCTCCTTGTGTAACATTGGGTACAAGATTATTACAAAAATAATGGCTAGAAGGATAAAATATATTCTTCCCCGTATCATTCTAGAGAATGAAGGAGGATTTATTAAAGGCAGGAGAATCTAGGAGAACATTATCCTAGTCCAAGAAGCTATCCACTCTAGCCTCAAGAATGGCAAAAAAGGTATGGTGGTAAAGATCGATGTAGCCAATGCGGTTGACAGAGTCTCTCATTCTTTCTCCTCAAGGATATGGCAAGATATGCCTTTGATTTGAGCTTCATCAGATGGGTCAAATCCTACATCAGTATTCCCTTGATCGCCCCTCTCATAAACGGAAGAGTGGCTGGTTTCTTTCAAGCCACAAGAGGATTGAGGCAAGGCTGCCCATTATCGCCTTTGCTTTATGCAATCCAAGACTCCGTTCTCAGTCTCCAACTCGAGAAATAAAGGAAGGCCCAATACCTTATTAGCATTAGCATGGCCTGAAGAACTGAACACATCAACCATGCTCAGTTTGCAGATGATACAATTTTGCTTAGAGGGGCTACTCAGCTAATAGGCAGAAGATTCAAAGCTGAGTTGGATCACTATTGCCAAGATTCGAGGATAAAACTCAAACTCACGAAGAGCTCGATCTACATTTGGAACATTAATCCGAGGGAGATGTCTCGGATATCTCAGATTCTTGAAATTGAAGGAGTTACTATTTGGTATTCTTTTAAATACCTAGGAATCCCTATTTTTAGGAATAAGTCGAAGTGCTCGGACTGGAACCCATTACTTAAAAAGCTCAAAAACAAAATCATGGCATGGGCTACTGTTTGGTTAAACCTGGCCAGGAAATCGGTATTCCTTAAATCTATTCTCAATAGCTACCAGCTCTACAATGTTCTATTTTATTGGCTCCATCCAAAATTTTAGAAAAACTAGAGAGTATGTTGAGATCCTTTCTCTGGTAAGGAGGCAAAATTGGAGATGGGAAAAAATATGCCCTTATAAGCTAGAAAAAAATTAATTTGTCTCGGATGGAAGCAGACCTCCATCTCAGAGACTTGAAATTTCAAAATTTAGCTTTGGGAGCTAAATTGCTATGGAACCTGGTTGACCAAAAGCCTTCTTGGAGCAATAAGGAAGATTGGAATAAGTATTTCACAGAACCAAGACTCCGGTGCCTCAAATTTGTACTAAGGAGAAACAAAGGCTCTCCCTTCTTCACTCTCTGTAAGAAGGCATTACCTAGATTCCAGGAGGATCTCCATTGGGTGCCTAGAAATGGCAAGATGATCAAGCTCTGGCAAGATTCAATCATGGGGAAATCACTCCCTCCACCTCTCCCATATCTCAGAAGGATGTTTGATAGGTAGGGAATTAACACGTTGTGGGACTTAGCCCAATGGGAAGTTGAAGCTCCTCACAGGTGGATCGGTTGGAAAGTGCCTAAGTGCCCTGTGGAGATGGAGGAAGAGAAGCGTCATTTCATGGACTATCTCTCTGGAAACGCATTGGTGGCTAGAGGAATCAAGGATTGACATGGTTGGGGAAGTACAGGGCTCTACACATCTGCACAGGGGTATGACATGTATTTAGCAATCCCTAGTGTTTCCGATGACCCTACGAGCTGGAGAAATTTTTTGAAAGCTCTGACATTTCCCACAATTGATATTTTCAGCTGGACAGTGCTGCATGGAAAAATTCTTATAGGAGACAATCTGCAAAAACATGGGATAGAAGGCCTGTTCAGATGCTCACTGTGTCGGGTCAACTCTAAAACCATAGAACATCTTTTCTTATTTTGCCAATTCACAAGAGATATTTGGGACCAGCTCACCATCCCATGGTTTGGCAAAGTAGAGTTCACTGGAAATGTTCAAATCTGGTTAATTAATTGGGAAAAAAAGTATATTGGCGATTTGATGAGTAAAAGGGGAATGAAACAGTGCTGGTTGATGCTCCCAAAAATTGTCTGCTGGCATCTATGGATAGAGTGTAATCATAGAATATTTCAAAACAAGGATCAAATGCCAGGGAAATTAGTCTCTAAAACGCAGGCTCTTATGGGAGAGGTATTTAAGATCAATAAGATAGCCAGAAATAAAACCAAGCTTGTAGCCAATGAAATTAAATGGTTGCAGTCCTTCAATTCCTCTACTATTGACATTGATCCGATTCCAAAGAAGCTGTATATTTTGGAAAAAAGAATGGATAAATGCCAATTTAGAAATTGGTTGAAGGAAAGGAAGATGTTCAAACTATTCTTTGACGGTGCCTCAAAGGGGAATCTTGGGATGGTGGGAGGCAGAGGGATCATTATTTTTCTTGAAGAGAAAATAGATGTGGAATATTTCTGGAATATTGGAACTGATACCAATAACACGGCAGAAACCTATGGACTATGGCAAGGAATCAAGCAACTAAAGGTAAAAGGAGTTGAGGAAGCTACGGTCTTGGGAGACTCTCGGTCAATAATTCAGTCATTGAATGGTGCAAGTCAAAGCCAAAACTTGAGGTTGACTAGACTGATTTAAAGAATTAAAGCTCTCTCTAAGTCCTTTCGGCGTCTACTAGAGTTCTTCCATATTCTCCGTGAGCTAAATGAAGGGGCAGACTAGGCTGCTAATAAATCTATAAGATTAAGAAAGAATGAGATGTCGGTCAATATTTTGTTATCCCCATCTTACCCTCCTTAGGATGCTAGGTTGTTGTTTAACTATTTGAGGGAATGTCTGGACATGTTTGTAGGTGAAGCAACATACTTTTATAAACTAGTTTTCTCAAAAAATCAGTTCGTTGTATCTTTCTCCTTTTTTCAGCTTATTATACAACATAACCGTTTTTGTCAAAAAAAAAACAAAGAGTACATCATGCGCAATTTTATACTTCCGAGTCCTCTGCCGACCTCCACGGCGAGGAATGGTCGTAGATCTGCTAGTGCTCTGCCTTCGACGAACCGAATAACCCCGTTGTGGAGATGCATTTGCATGAAATAAGGCATAATAAATGCAGTCAGCATACAATATAAGATAAATTATAAAAACGTCAATAGTAAGTATGTAGATTTTATATGATTAATGTATCATCACATGGTGCACATTAATAATGGGAGAAGGATCATGAGTGTGAGCACAATCAATAAGGAAATGACACATGCAAAGGTTTTTTCATAGATAGTTGAGCTTGATCATTCATTTCATGTGTGTGAATGCAAAAGTGTTCTTGGAACTCGTGGTTTTCGCTTAGTTCGAAGCTCTAACTTTTCATCCCAATCTAGTGAGTCTCTAACTTTTCATTTCATTTTTTTTTAACTTTACCTATACACATAATTTATGTCACTGTCATTTTTTTCCACTAGGTACAAGTCATCCATTTCATCAAGGATATTCTTAAAAGATACAACAATATGTTCAACATGTCTACCTATCTCGTTTTTTTTCCACTAGGTACAAGTCAGTCATTCCATGTGCTTTAGTCTTGTTTTGGCCTACATAGAATGTTGGTTGCTTCTGGATTGTTGTTGGTGGAATGTATGTTTGTTACAAGAAGCTAGAGATTCTATGATATTGTCCTAGGTAACTTTGATTCACACTTGAATAATGAGTTTCATGTTTTATTTATTTATTTATTTATTTGTTGAAAAACAAGAAAAGCCACAATACTTAGATTTGAGTTTCCTTAAAACAAAAAGATATAGTTCCACTTCTCTATAAGTTCAAATCAAAACTTATATTTTATTAATAATTTTTTTTAATCTTTAAAATATTAATTTAATTTTCTAAACTTTAAAATTTAAATTTATATATTGCATTAACTCTTTCATAAACATTTGAAAAAATATATTACTTTAAACTAATTTTTAAAATTATAATTATGTAAATTAATTTATATACATTTTAAAAATATAATTATATTTTTTAATTAATTTGTAAAATTATAATTCTATTATTAACTTTATCTTTAAAAATGAAAACTTATACCCTAATTAATATAGTAGGTTAAATATTTCATTTCAACTTTTAAAATAATTTTTAAATAAATATAATTTCAATTTTTTATGATTTAAAGTCAGAACTTATGTATTTAATTAATTTTTTTATACATCTTTTTAAAATTAAATTACAATTCCAGTTTTCCATAATTTAATGTATAAATTTATATATTTTATTAGTAATATTTTTTACTATTATTTTAAAATATTTTAAATTTATAATTTTCAAAATGTTGAATATAAATTAATATATTTTTTCTAAAAACTATCAAAAATATAATTTTATCTTAAATTATGGATTTCTATTAATTTTTTAATTTGATATTCTTTAAAAAAAATAAATCATGAATTTTTATTAATTTTTTAGTTTTATTTTTTTTTAATTTAAAAAAAATACTTCTATGTTTTCATAATTTAAAATCAAATCATATATACTTCATTAATATTTCCATTTGATTTTCCTTGATAAATCCAAAAATATATAACTACACTTTTTATAAATTAAAATTAAAATTTACACACTTATTTATTTTATTTTTTTCCTAAAAAAAAGACGATCCACATTTTCATAATAGTTTTGTTTGAGCTTAAAAAAACAAAATTACATAAGTACACTTTTCAATAAACTAAAATCAAAATATGTCAATTAATAAGTCAAAACATATATATAATATTTTATTATGAAAAAAATATTTATAAGAAATATAAATCTGAATTAATATAATATTTTTAATTATAATTATAGTTTATTTTAATTAAATAGTTAATAGTTCACATATATATATATATATTAAAATATATGGGTTGTTTAGATAAATGCCTCCATTGGTTTAAGGTTCATGATTGTCTCGCGTTTAGGGTTTGGGATTTTTCCAATCCTCTGTGTATTCTCGGACGATTGAAAAAAATTGGGTAGAATTTGTGCTTGCCCGATACAAATTTCAAACTTAAACCGGCAGCATAAACGATGTCGGTTGATAGAAATATTTATACAAACTATAAATTTAAATTTTAAATTTAACAAATTTCAATTTTTTCAATCCTCCATGTATGCTTAGAGGATTGAAAAAATTTGGGCACCATTTCTTCTTGCTGGGCACACATTTAAAAATTAAACCTGCAGCATAAATGCTACTGGTTGACAAAATATATATAAAACAAAAAAAATTAAATTTTAAATAAATAACAAATTTCAATTACAAATTTATAAAAAATCGGTAGCATTTCTGCTTGTTGGCACACATTTCAAACATATTAGACAAGAAAAACTAACCTAAAACATCTATAACAATGATTTATTTCAATTTTAACCTAACATTTTAAAACTTAAAAAAAAGTAAAATTCTATTTAAATTTCAAAAAACAAGGTTTAGGTATTACCTCTCTGCTCCGACATCGTGGTGAAAGGTAGGGGTGGTCGTGGCTTGCGCTATAGCTTGGTGAAGTTCTATGTTTGCACTACAGCTTGATCAAGGTGCTTGTATGGAGAAAATGACAAATAGGCCACGACCTTTTTTATAATTTTTTTTAACAGGAACCTCGATCAAGGTCAGTAGCTCGATCGAGGTCGGTAGCTCGATCGAGGTCGGTAACTAGATCGAGGTTGGTAGCTTGATTGAGGTCGGTAGCTCGATCGAGGTTTTATTAAACCCTCGATCGAGCTATTGGTAAACCCTCGATCGAGCGTTTGTTAAACCCTCGATTGAGGTATCAAGACCTCGATTGAGGGTACATCTTTTTATTTTTTTCGAAATTTCCTTTCCAAAAATCATAGCCCACCTCCATGGATGTAGCATAAAACTTTGTCGGCCATTCTGCAGTTGCCTTGAAATTTTGTGTCGGTCATTCCCTGGTATCAGTTCATTACATCATGTCTTCGACGGTCCTTGTCGTGAAATTTCAGTACCATTTCCAGATCCAATTAGTCTTTGAATTACTTTGTGTTGGATGATGGAGGATGCCTTAATGCATTCCTTCCAGTGGATCTCTTCCTATCGACTGCAACACCTCTATCTTTGGGAATGAGATTTAGATTCTATGACAGTACCTTAGGTATTGCAGTCATCGTTGAATTTCCCTCGCTATTGGGTAGTGGAAATACCTTACTGTCTCCTACTCGATGGATTCTTCAAGTGTTTGAATTCAAGTCCTTGTATTCACACTTGTCAGAATGTACTAGGTACGTTGGGGACCATTTTCATTAATGGTAGTTTCCGTCGCGTTTGTTAACGGTTATCACCATTAACCGGTAATCAAACGCCGTTTCCTCCATGTTTGACTTCAGCTCCTTTATTCGCATGGTTAGGATTCGTACCTTTTGGGTGGTTTGGATTGAAGACCTTGGGCTGACAGTAGCATCACTATTTTTTTCTATTGCCCGAGTTGCGCAATACCTTTTCACACTTTATATGAGATTTGTTGAGACATAGATCCACCTTGTATTTTTGTGGCTATGATCGATTATTGAGCATGGATCCACCTTGTTCATTTGTGGCCATGACTCCTTTAGATTTGATATGGAGCCTTTTTGCATATTGTGCGGCCATGATAGTTACATCATTTATACATATGTTGGATATGCGTGTATCCTTATGGCGATATTTTGTATATAGACTTGTATGCCCCATAGATCAGTTTTGTCTGAAATTTATCTCTCTTTTAAGTACCTCTGTTCGAGCCTTTCGATCTTGGATTCTCTGCTCTCTCCATACTCAACTGTTTTATTTATAATGTATTTAGGCTATTGTGTTTCCCTCTAAACTCATACATTAGGGGGCATCTGTTATAGAAAAAAATGACACATCTATGCCTGTGACCACTTTCCCATGATTTCATCGCATGTCGACACTTCCATGACGACACTTCATGAAAGTCACTGAAAAAACACCTATATTGGAGGACCCAGATCTATGTTTTTGTAAATCTGTTTGAACTCTTCTTTGCATTGTTATAAAGGTATTTAAGTCAGATAAAACTTTCTAGAAGACACCAAAGTATAAAATTCCCAAAACTACCCTTAAAATGAGAATCTTTGACCTATATGCGACTTGTCATACATCGTACCCGTGTATTGTATCCGACTTGTTCTACATGGTACTCGTGTATTCCCTGTATTCATGACTATTTCCATAGAAAACTATGGATCATATGTGAGTATTATCACCACAACCCACATATATTGAATTGCATATGCGACTGTTGTCACTGCAGCCTGCGGATTTTTCTTGTAGATGTAAAAAATGGATGTTTCTCGAATTCTTGGTAGTTTGGGTGGTTATGCAATTGACTCCTTCAGTTGTAACTACTTTTTATTCCACCCTATCTCTTTTATAAGGTATAAATAGAGGTAGAGAGGTCCATGAGGAGATACATGAACCTTTGCATTGTTATGCTACAGGAATTGGGACTCTCATTCCCCCTACCTTTTCCCTAGTGATCATCTCCTTGTGTAGCAGATCTTGGAGGCCGAGTTCCTTGGAGAAGAGAAGCAATAGAACCAGATCAAGGTTTCATGAGGTGCCCAACTTAAAGATAAGGTATATTTATACTTTTTTTCATGATTAATAAAGATGTGATGTCCTTCTTCTTCCCAAATCATTGTTCATGTGTAATGAATTTATGTTTATGATAAGATGTCTATGTTAATCAGGATAGTTTCTCATATTGTTTTGATTATCATTACTTTATATGTGGTAATATTGGTTTGAGGAAGGTAGGGTTTGTTTAGCAGGTCTCTTGGAGCAAGAGGAGAAAGAGGATGATTGAAGGGATTCTTAGATCAACCTTCATTTGGATAAGGTATGAACCATTCTAATATCTAAAACTTGCTTATATATACTTGTATAACTATATGTATCAACCTTTCAACCCCAGTACGTTGATGGCCTCTTAAACCCTAGCCATAGGAACACTTTCCTCTACAACATCAATGGTGGTGTGATGGTGTTCTATATGATGAATGAAGGATCAAGGGTGTCAAACGCAAGATCAAAATTCCAACTATGGAATAGTAAAATACTGTTTCTATAGGAAAATACAATGTAAATAATGTAAATATTCCATGAATGAAATATAACGTAAAAATGATAAAATATATATGATGATGATATACAATTACATTTCCTTGAGCTTTATAAGCCATTTTTGTGCCTTTTCAATATAAGTCATGCCTTTTGACTTTTCATAATTATTTGATTAATTATTTCTTATTTAATAATTAATAATTATTAATATTAATAATTAATTTATGTTATGTTATATTCTTTTATATAACATTGTGGTCCCCTTAGAGAAGTCGTTGTCCTGAAATATTAGAGAATACAAGGCTTACGTCGGATTTATTGGTTGTAATGTCATCTCTCGACCCTTTATTTTGACATTTGACGACATGAGACGATACGAGTTACGAATCTCAAGGAAAAAATGCCGCATCGTCTTTGATGTGGCCCATCTGAGATCTATTTTCATCGGAAGTAATTTTTGGTCGTCTTGTTTGATAAATATTCTTGTTTTCTGCTTAGGTTGCATATTTTGTGTTATTTCATTTCTGAATTTATAACCCCTTTGTTTATGTTCATTTTGACCCTATCGTTGGTCAAGATGTTTTTTGTAGTTTAGGTGTCGGTAAGGAGTTCTTGTAGCTTGTTTTTCTGCTAGATTGACTTCCTTTTGAACTATGATGGGAACCAAATTTGTATTTGCTTCTTCTTCCTCATATACAACTAGTTTTCGGGATTTGAACTAATTTGTTCTCTAATAGATTATTTTTATTATGAATCTTCTCAAATCTTTCATCTCGCGACTGTTTTTCTGCTTTTAATTTCTCGATTTGTTCTTATAGTTTTTTATTAACCTTCTTCATGGCATAGTTTTCTTCGCCCTTTCCCCGTAAATTTTGCTGGAGATCTTGAATCTTCTCTTCTAACTTTTGACTGCACTGAACTTTATCTTTTTCCTTCTTGATTTGCAAAAGTAATTTTTTATTATGATCTCTTAAACGAGAGATATTTTCTTCTTTACCTGCAATAACTTTGTAAAAATCCTTTTGTATCGTCTGTATCGATTTCTCATTGCCCTACGATAACATCTTTGATATTATTTTGAAGTCTTCAGATGATGGTGACTTCTGATTTAGACTTCAAGTTAATTTTTTGCAATGTGATTTTCTTCATTTTGTAGGGAAATATTATAAACTTATTTTCATCATTTAAGATCAAATTCCCTAATGTTTCTATCCAAGATGATCCCAAAATTAGGTCACCATCACTACTCCACAAGGATTTAACTATAAATTGTGAGACACCAGTATAATCTCCAAAGTTCCATTGTAAATCTTTTATTGCATATTCTTTCTTATTCCAAAAATCTGAGTCTTTCACCTATTTTTGACTTTGGAATCACTAAATCATTAGCAAATTCATCACTAATATAATTATTGCATTCACCGCGAGCAATAGAAATAGTAATGCATTTCCCTCTAATTGTTCATTTTATTTGGAGTAACATTGAAACAAAAGTTTTTAAAGTGCTTAGAAATCATTCCTTGTTTTTGGTCATGGGACTCCAATTTGTTATGTTTCCTATCCCAAGATATATCAAAGAAAGACATATTTTATCTTGTAATTTAATAATTGTACTTAATACAATTATTAAGTAATTATTATTATGATAATAATAATAATTTGTTTTGAAGGTTGAAATAATTAATTTTTTTCCCCTAAAGACTTATTGTAGATTGAGTGGTTGGGAGGAATGATTGTTACCTTCCCCACCTATGTTCAAATCTCACTTGCTTCTTAGTAGAAATTATTATGTACTTTTAGATTTTTTTCCCTTAAGTTTTGTAAAATTCCAGTAGATTGGGTGATTGGGAGGAATAAGTGTTACCTTCCCCACCTAAGTTCAAATCTCACTTGCCTCTTAGTAGCAATTATTTTTCACTTTTAGATTTTTTTCCCTAGGAATTTTGTAAAATGGTGTAGATTGGGTGGTTGGGAGGAATGAATGTCACCTTCCCACCTAAGTTCAAATCTCACTTTTTTGTTTTTTTGTCGTAGAATAAACCCAAACCCACTTATTAAGAAGCCATGTGTGGTTTCACTTTTACCCTTTTTTTGTTTTACTTTTACCTTTTTTTGTTTTACTTTTACCTCCTTTTTTGGGTTTTACTTTTACCTTTTTTTTTATTTCTTATTTTTTTCAAGGACAAGGTCCTATTTTTTAGGGAAACCCTAGAATTCTGATACCACTGGAAGAGTAAAATACTGTTTCTATAGGAAAACCCATTGTAAATAATGTAAATATTGCATGAATGAAATATAACGTAAAAATGATAAAAGATATATGATGATGATTTACAATTACATTGCCTTGGGATTTATAAGCCATTTTGCGCCTTTTCAATATAAGTCATGTCTTTTGACTTTTAATAATTATTTGATTAATTATTTCTTATTTAATAATTAATAATTATTAATATTAATTTATATTAATATTAATAATTAATTTATGTTATGTTATATATTTTTATATAACAAACTACAATTGAGTGTGTTGAAGGAGAGCTGGTAAATGGTGGCACACATGCCAAAAATCGAGCTCTAAAATCAAATGCAATAGCATGTCACGATAGGGGAGTCTACAACAAAGCGACCAAAAAACCAACAAGCAGCACTACCTATAAAGAAAATGAAGCACTAACCTATGGGGTATAATCATAAGCAATATCCTAGCTACGATATGGAATCCCCTCACAAATCGTATCCTCTATTGGGTGGTGAAATCCACAGTCAAATAATATGAAATGGAAGAACCAAATGCTAAGAGAATACCACTACCGAGAGGGACCTCGATTAAAATATCCATAAGAGACTCGAAACTAGGATACCTCATTTATGACACATTCGAGATGGTTTCTTGGCACTTTCCCTTTTCTCCTCGACACCCGCTATGGTCCTTGGCATGCACGAGGATGACTATGAAGGGTTATCCTTCGGTACATAATGGAGTGCAGTATTCCACCATAACTTCTGGAACCCCTTCGTTGTGGCTTACCCCCGCAAAGTGAGAGCCCCCCCCCCCCCCC
>LPNX011207544.1:22184-86307 GCA_001517045.1 Pseudotsuga menziesii
CATTATTTGGATTCCTATCCCCAGTGTTCTAACTTAACTACAATATTGTTTTGGTCCTCAAATAAGGTTACAATGTTGGTTGAGTTAAGATAAATTTTAGGATCGGCTTGGGGTCATGAACCAAGCATTTATTTTAAGGTGTGATATGTGTGTATAAGTGAAGTGTAATCTATAAACCCTAGCACTCTCATGCCAAAAACGCATATGCTAAAAAATAAAGAATAGTAATGAAAGTGAATATTTTTCAACACCTCAACAACTAATTCTTCCAGATAACAAAACATAGACAAATAAATGAGCACATAAGTAACTTCATAGGGTATAGGAAACACACAGTGTATATCAACTACCAAGCTCGACTAAGGTGGGCTCACATATACGGAAAATATGACTACAAAACAAACCAAGGGTTTGTAGGCAATCAGATCTTGAAGGAAAAAATTGAGGAAGAGGTAGAACACAGATAGGGAGTCTAGAATGGGTCTAAAAAAAACCTCAAAAATGGAAAAAATGTAGGTCACACCTGTTGACGGAATAGGTGTGGTCGGGGTAACAAAGAACTGTAAAAAAATCGTGATCGAGATGGAAAATCATTAGAAAAACATAGGTCACACTTAACAAGGGTTTATGCAAGGCAAGATGCTCTAAACTGGGTCACATAAATGACTGGGGTCACTCCGGAATCCTAGACAAGCGTGATCTAGACTTTAATTCTAGGTCGTACTTATCCGGGCAAAGGATGCAACCTAGGTTGCTCTTATTGGGAAGAAAGGTGTGGCCTAGATCACAGCTTTCTGTTTGATATGTCTGATCCAGTCGTAACTAATATTTTTTTAAGGAAACATTGTCGGCTAGGGCCGTGGGGGGGGGGAAGCACTATGACAGTGTTGATGTAATTGTAACTTTGGAATGTATTCATATGTATATCTTATGTATTGTACCCTGATTTTTATTCCGGGATGTGTCTATAATGTATTTGAGTCATTTCATACCTCGATGTTTATTCCGGGAAGTTTCTATAATGTAAACAAGTCATGTCAAGTCATTGTGGGTAACCATCCTATTTGTCAAGGGTTAAAGTCCCCACAGTTGTGGGGCCCTAGGGTTATTAGACTATCCTAGAGAAGTCAACCCTAGGTGATTCATTGTAAGTCGGGGCAATAGTCCCCACCATTGTGTTAAGGATAAACCTCCTTGTTGGTCGGAGGAGGCAAAGTCCCCACAAGTTGTGGGGCACTAGGGTTATTAGACACTCCTAGAGATGTCAGCTCTAGTACGTAATTGTTAAGTGAGGCCGACATGTTGGAGTGAGTTTCAAGTGAACGAAAGAATATAAACAGAGAGTGAGCCTCTCTATTTATCACACACACACTCGCTCATTGGGGCGCATGAGTGAGAGGAAAAGTTGTTGGGACAAGAGAGAGACTACTGCTGTCGGGAGATCATCTTTATGTTTTCAGGTTTTACTTTTGGTGCTAACTCTATCTCTGAGGAAGTTGTGGGGTTTTATCCTTTATGGTTTCCCTGAGGAAAATTATTTGTGTCTCTTGTCTCTTGTGTTTTATTGCTGTGCATGTTATTCTCTCAGTTAAAGATCCTAAGATCGTAATGCTAGCTTGAATGATAAAAATCTAACATGGCATCAGAGCTAACCTGAGAAGAAGACATTGTGCAGCTATAGAAGATATGGATTCTTACTTTTTGGGTATCTCTCCACAATCCATCAGCAAAATTATGCTAGTCTGTCTCTCCATTGAAGGGTGCATCTTTCTATCGAAGCGAAATTCAATTCCGAGCATTTTCAGTTTTCGGTGCAGGAAATTAGGGCTTTCTACAAAAAATGAATTTTTGAGTGAGCCTAGAATAGTATTTTTCTCCTCATAAAAATAGAATTTTAGAGACCTAGGTCAATATTTTTGGTTGGGTGAAACTCTGGGAAAGTCAAACCCTAGTTTGACCCCGAGTTGGAAAAACCCTAAAATACTAAAACTGATACGTTTTGGTAAATTTGCTATATATCGGGATTGGAGAAGGATCAGGAGCTGAAAATTTTATAGGTCGAAGAAAAAATCCTGATGTACATTGTGTCCAAAATTCAGCCTCCGATTCACTATATTCTGGGAGATATGATCCCTCCACGTTAGGGTTCCAGCCTCTTCCAAAATTAATCCCTAAACAGGACACTTGGGGAGAATTGCTATATATTGGGCTACAAAGGTATAAATGAAATTTATAAATATGTTCCAGAAGGGGAATGGACTGTACTATCTATGGTCTGAGTTTCAGACCCAGAAGATGAAACAGTGACACATGGAAGTCCATACAACTTTACTATTTTGAACAGTCCTGTAACATGTCACCTTGGGAAAACAACCATAAGTCCCAATTGGTGAAACAAATTTTTATGAAACCTGTGATGTGGAAAAAGGATAGGAGAGGATACCTTAGTGAAAAGTTTTAGACATAGAGGAGCATTAATTTTGGAGATACCGCATAAATAGTAACAGGAATTTCTGCAGAAGAAATTGGAAAACTAGGGCTTCCTGTTCTGGGAGCCTCCCTCCACTGTTTTCAGAAAAGGAGTACATTGGACAGATCAACTTGAAGAGATATATATTTCTATCCAATCATATCTGAAATATTCCAAGTTTTGAAATTAGGGTTTCTTTGACAAACCCTAGATCAACCAGCTCCGGAACAAGGATGTACACCTCAAATCGGTAATATCTAATCTTTTGCTATTTTCATTTGAGGTTCTCATTTCAAAGTGATCTATCACATCAAATTGATGATAAGCTTGGTGAATTTGAAAACGTCCAAGCATGGAAGTATATGATCTCTCTGAAGAAAATGAATTGGACACCTACATGAGTAGAGAGGTTCTAGTTCCAGAGAAAGATGCGGCTAAAGCCTTACTCAAGAAGAACTTGGTCAAGGCCAAAAATATCATTGTTGATTTAATAGAGGATCACCTTATACCACAAGTGTCTTCCCTAAAGACACCTGAAGATATGTTTGATTCCTTAACCAAGCTATTTGAAGGGAAGAACATAAATCAAAATATTCCTTTGAGAAACTAGTTGAAGAATGTGAAGATCCAGAATGCAGAGACCATATAGTCATACTTTACAAGGGTCTCTCAAATCAAAGAACAAATTGAAGGGGTAAACGAAGAAGTGAAGAATACAGAAGTGGTGATAGCCACCTTGAATGGCCTCCTAGGATCATGGGATTCATTCATTCAAAGAATGTGTGCTAGAAGGAAGTGATTACTTTCAGCAGACTCTGGGAAGAGCACACACAATAAGAAGCTCAACTAAAGAAGACGGGAGCAACTGAAGATCAAGCTCTCACCATCCAAAGAAGATCCCTCAAGCGATGAGGAATATGAAGAACTCAACTCTTGAAGAACCTCTTATCTACCTTAGCATTTGGATAAGAAACAATGCTATTATGAATGAAGAAGACGATGAAGCTGAAGGCTCAAGAAGGAGTCTACCCATGAAACAAATAAAGATAAGTATTCAATTCTCATTTCATAATATTGTTTTGTTATGCATTTGTTTATATTCAGTTAATGCATTATGCATGATAGAATGTTTACATTAATGGCAGTATAATACTAATATGCATGCAATGGGTAAGTAGCTCATGGTGCTATACAAATCTCCATTGCTACTTATCTAGAATGAAACCTCTTTGCTGACATATTGGATTAGTGCACAATCTCAATGTTGTCCTGGTAGAGATGGAAGGCATCTAGAAAAGTTTCTGTGAGATATGGATGAATGTTGTATTGGCTAAAGTAGTTGCATGATCATATATTTATGCATAAGAACTTGCCACTATGAATATTCCTTATGAAATGTTTCTAACCATACAAATGCATTTGACTTGTAGGAAAGATCGCATACATAATCGCCTACAAGAAAAGAAGAATGAGACTTGTTCTGAAGAACAAGCGACGACAATTCAAGATGAAGAATAATATGACTGATACAATGACATCATTGATGCCGAACCTTCAAGCTATGAATAAGTAACCAAGAATAAAGGGAATACTAGTTCAAGAAGAGTGATGTCCAGGATGTAGTATCGATACGTGAAGGAATGTTTGTAGTTCCATCATGCAGTAGATGGAAACATCATGGGATACAAGGAAAGATTCATAGCACGAGGCTTCTCATGAAAAGAAGGCATAAACTACGAAGAGACATTTGTAGCCACTGGAAGTGAAGTCACATGACATGTATAATCATGTGTGCAAATGAAAGAAGGCCTTGTACGAGTTCAAAAGACACCCATGGGATAACACATACATGAGGAGCTTGATGAAGATCTGAACCTTTGCTACAAGTTTGATAAAGGATGACAAGCTCACGGATGGGTGCGAGAAGAACGCTTTCAAAGATAGAGGATCTTGGTATCCAGTGACCCTAGATGGATACCAATAATATTAGTAGCAGAGGAAGCTACTTGTCACTCCAGTACATAATGTTTCAGTGCATAGAGTACAAAAGACAGAGGGAGTATGATGATTCATAGGGAGTGACTGCAGAAGATCCTAAGGTTCGACATGGTACAACATGATGGATAGATTACTGATGACTCTAGGATTTACTAAGAGTAAAGTGGATTCCAACCTTTGCTTCAAGGTTGAAAGAAGAAGACCAGTGATGCTCCTGTTATGTGTTGATGCACTATTTTCTAGCAATGGAGGTGTGGACAAGGGAAGTATGCAGTAGAGATCCTGAAGAGGTTCAGGATGATGGACTGCAAGGCCATGACCACACCTATGGCATCAAACCTGAAGCTATTGAGTGTTTCTTCATCAGATTCAGTTGATGCCACGATGTATTGTCACTTGATGTACCTTAAAAATACGAGACCAGATATTTGCTTTGCTGTGAACAAATTGAGACATGTTCACTTGATTGTTGTAAAGCATATTTTGAGGTAACTGAGGGGTACAGTTGATTATGGGCTCAAGTATGAGGTGAATCAGAAGATTAACCTGAAAATTTATGTGATTCGTATTGGGCAGGTAGTTCCATTGATAGGAAGAGCACTTCGAGGTGCTACTTCAGTATGGAATCAAGTGTGATCTCTTGGTTTAGCAGGAAGAAATCCTGTGTGGCACTAAGTACAGCTGAAGCAGAGTATGTCGTAGCTTGTTCAGCTAGTTGTGAGGCAGTATGGCTGAAAAAGCTATAGTCTAAATTATTTGATTTCTAGTTGGATGCTACTTGTATATATTGTGACAACCAAAGTTGTGTGAATTTGTCAGAGAACTCAATGTTCCATGACAAGTCAAAGCATATCGAGATCAAGTATCACTATATTAGGGATATGGTGCAGAGGGGAGCAGTGAAGCTCCAGTATGTTGTGACGGACTAACAGATAGCTGATGTGTTGATGAAGCCATTAGCCAGAGTGAAGTTGGTGTTCTCCATATCGAGGTTCCTTCCAAGGGGAAGTGATGAGTTCGTGAGCCATTCTGACATGGTGAGAGGATTGGTTCCTTCCATGGTCAGATGTAAGGGCTGATCCATTATGTCATGGTGAGAAGATTGGTTCCTTCCATGTCAGATATGAGTGCTGAGCCATTCTAATATGACTGTAGGATTGGTTCCTACATGATTAGATATAAGGGATGTTTCCATTCTTTGAATGGAGGTGCCTGGTAAGTTACCAGGAATACTTGGTCTAGGACTGAGGGATTTTTTGATACTACTATAAGATGTAGTCTTACATGATCGGATGTGAGTGCATGGCCATTCTAATGTTATTGAAGGATTGGTTCCCACTTGATCATATATAAGGGTTGTTTCCATTCTTGGAATGGAGGCACCTGGTCAGTTACAAGGAAATCTTAGTTTGGGACCGAGGGCCATTCTGATATGACTATAGGATTGGTTCCTACATGATCAAATGTGAGTGCAGAGCCCTTCTGACATTGGTTGTCAGGTGTAAGTGCAGAGCCCTTTCGGCATGAAGGATTGGTTCCTTGCATGGTCGAATATAAGTGCAGAGCATTTTTGACATTGGTTGTTAGATGTAAGTGCAGAGCCTTTCAACATGGAAGATTGGTTCCTCGCATGGTCGACTGTAAGTGATAAGCCTTTCTGACATTGGTTGTCAGATATGAGTGCTGGGCCTTTCTAACAGGGTTGTGGGATGTGTTCACACATGGTCAGATGTGAGTGCTGGGCATGCCTTTCTGATATAACTATAGGATTGGTTCCTACATGATTAGATGTAAGTGCTGGGCAGGCCATTCTGACTTAGGGTAAAATATAAGCACTCAAGAAGACCTACATGGAGGCTAGGCCTACACCCAGCATGAAAAAGGGTTAGCTTTGTAGATCTTCCTATGACAAGAAGAATCATGAGATAGCACCTGTGATGATGATCCAACAGTGATGATCTATATCGAGGGATGATCCAGATCCAACGATGGTGATTCAAATCGAGTGATGATCCAGATCCAGTGATGATGATCTAGATCCAGTGATGATCCAGATCCAGTGATGATGATCCAGATCCAGTGATGATCTAGATACAGTGATGATGATCCAGATCCAGTGATGATCTAGATCCAAATGAATATGACTTGAAGATGAAGATGACGAGAACTCAATGATGATCCAGATGATATAGAGAAGAAGAATTGTGCTGATAAATTGTGTCAAGAGAACACCTCCCTAGTTAAGAGGGAGTGTTGATGTAATTGTAACTTTAGAATGTATTCATTTGTATATCTTATGTATTGTACCCTGATGTTTATTTCGGGATGTGTCTATAATGTATTTGAGTCATGTCATACCCCGATGTTTATTCCAGGAAGTTTCTATAATGTAAACAAGTCATGTCAAGTCATTGTGGGTAACCCTCCTATTTGTCAAGGGTTAAAGTCCCCATAGTTGTGGGGCCCTAGGGTTATTATACTATCCTAGATAAGTCAACCCTAGGTGAGTCATTGTAAGTCGAGGAAATAGTCCCCACCATTGTTTTAAGGATAAGCCTCCTTGTTGGTCGGAGGAGGCAAAGTCCCCACAAGTTGTGGGGCACTAGGGTTATTAGACACTCCTAGAGATGTCGGCTCTAGTAAGTAATTGTTAAGTGAGGCTGACATGTTGGAGTGGGTTTCAAGTGAATGCAAGAATATAAGTTGAGATTGAGCCTCTCTATTTATCACACACACACTCACTCATTGGGGTGCATGAGTGAGAGGAGAAGTTGTTGGGACAAGAGAGAGACTACTGCTGTCGAGAGATCATCTTTATGTTTTTGGAGTGCGTTTCAAGTGAGATCATCTTTATGTTGTTAAGTGAGGCTGACATGTTGGAGTGGGTTTCAAGTGAATGCAAGAATATAAGTTGAGAGTGAGCCTCTCTATTTATCACACACACACTCACTCATTGGGGTGCATGAGTGAGAGGAGAAGTTGTTGGGACAAGAGAGAGACTACTGCTGTCGAGAGATCATCTTTATGTTTTTGGGTTTTACTTTTGGTGTTGATTCTATCTCTAAGGAAGTTTCAGGGTTTTCTCCTTTATGGTTTCCCTGAGGAAAATTATTTGTGTCTCTTGTCTCTTGTGTTTTATTGTTGTGCATGTTATTCTCTCAGTTAAAGATCCTAAGATCATAATGCTATCTTAAATGATAAAAATCTAATAGACAAGACTAGTTTGGATCTGCCGCAAGGGGTCATATCTATGATGAATGAAG
Organism: Pseudotsuga menziesii; assembly: GCA_001517045.1. Taxonomy (NCBI): domain Eukaryota; kingdom Viridiplantae; phylum Streptophyta; class Pinopsida; order Pinales; family Pinaceae; genus Pseudotsuga; species Pseudotsuga menziesii. The sequence continues at coordinate 29,916 of LPNX011207544.1, forward strand.
GTACCCAAGTAGAACAAGCCAACAAAAACACCTAGAAAAATAGATATCCAAGGGGATCGAGCCAATGGAGTCATCAAAACAGTAGTGGATATTTATCTCCAACTACGTGCAAAAGAACCTACCTTAGATTAGTGAGATCTAAGGATAAAGTTCATGGTGCAATGGAGGAGCTAAACCTTGAATATTACAATAAGCAATATTTTTTTTAATTTTTTTTTAATTTTATGATCTAACTAATAAAACAAAAATACAACACACCTTTCAATACAATGGGCCACTGCAGCTGTTAGAGGATGTGATTCGACAACTCCCACAATCTTGGTCTCTGTTTATCTTTAATAGGGGTTGTCACTGAGAAAGGGATCAAGGGTTACATAGAGTGATCTCGACGTGCAACGTGGGATGGTGTGGTGAAAGGTGTGGGAAGTGAGAAAGTTCAGGAATCAAAATTTTTGTGACAAAATTTTTATGGGATCAAGGAATGTTTGTGTGGAGACCTTCACAATGTATTTATAGGATGATATAGGATTTTCTTATCCATGTTATTGACCCATGGTTTTTCATAGTGCATGGTATTTGTTCATGGTTTTGGACCCATTCTCATTTTAGGGTTTTTTGGGAGAATGGGGGTTACGTTGCAATAAATGTCCAACTTCCCTATATTTATTGGGGGGGAATAATGATGTTTTGGACCAATTTTGGTGGAATTTAATTGTGAAGGTCAAAATGGAGGAAATAATGTTGGGACTTGATGTATAATTATGTTTTGGACCATAGAGAGATATGTGGACAACTTTCAATGTTAACAACATAACATAATGTAACATAAATTTACATTACCAAAATTCAAAAGTAATAAAAAAATTCATGCCAGCAAATAAAATAATAAAAATAATAAAAATAATTTAAAAAAACCATGTCGGTATATAAAATAAAAAAATAAAAATTTAACTTGGATCCCTCGATGCTCTTTAGATCCATGTTAAATATGGGTCTATGTTGGTTTTACTTCACTTGATGTATTGTGTAAACTTATATTACTATTTAGATTAAAACTTAAAGACTTATGCTCGAACTTTCAATTTTTATGTATTATAATATAAATTTTGTAATATTTTGGCGGGATCCCATATGTTGAAGAACTCGACATCCCCTTTGATGTTTCCTAAAATTTGAGGGAAAATTCTATATAGGTCACTCCTACGTTTCCCCGCGTCTCGGAAACTTGGTGGAACATAAGTTAATGTTATATTTTTATATTAATTTATTTAATTTTAATTTTTCTATATTGTCATTGTAGTGAGAGGCGCTCTACAACCCAGTATGGGGGAGATCTTGTAACATTACATAACGTTATGTAACAAAATAATAAAATAAATAAATTATCGACCAAAATAAATGTCGGCCAGAAAAAACAACGTAATATGGGGGAGATGTTGTAATGTTCCTACCTAACAAAACAATAAAAAAGTAAAAATTTAATTATCTACAAAAATAAATGTGGGAAAAAAAACACAATATAGGGGAGATGTTATAATGTTCCTACCTAATAAAATAATAAAAAATAAAAAATTGAATTATCTGCGAGAAAATGTTGGCCTTGCACATGGTTTTAAAACTATGTGCAAGGCCATCTAAACAACCCATGGTTTTATTACATGGTTTATGAGGGCCTTGCACATGGTTTTAATAAAACCATGGGTTGTTTTGGAGGGCCTTGCAAATGGTTTTAAGACCATGTGCAAGGCCTCCTAAACAACCCGTGGTTTTAGGAGGGCCTTGCATATGGTTTTAAAACCATGTATGGGGAGATGTTGTAATGTTCGTTCCTAACAAAATAAAAAATGATAAGAAATTATATGTGGGCCATAAATAATATTAAATATTAATAATAAAAATATTATATGTGGACCTTAAATAAAAAGATGTGTCTTTTGGTTTGAATCAAATCAANCAGCTCATTGAGTGCAATACCTAAGAATAGGTTTGCATCTTTAGAGATTTGATCCCTCTCGAGACTTGATAGAGCCTACGATTTGGATGTAGGATGGTTAAACTTAAGTACGGTATACATGAAATGTTATGTTTATGTTGAATTTATGTTTGTATATCAATTTAATCCATTTTAAAATTCAGAGTATCTTTTCATTAAAGTTATAAATTATTGCATCAAGAGGTGCTCTACAACGCAGTATGGGGGATTTGTTGTGATGTGATGTGGTGTGAAGTAACGTGACATATAAAAAATAAAATAATAATAATATGGGGAGATGTTGTGATGTGATGTGATGTGATATGACGTAATTAAAAAAATAGAAAATAAAAAAACATGTTGTCTTAAAAAAAAATGTAGGCTTAAAAAAATCTACATATATTGTAATGAAAATTAAATATATTACGCTAATCGAATCGTCATGACTACTCTTAGGGAGGTGTGTCTATTGTATCATAGTCAAAGATAAAATTTATAGCGAGATGATCCAATTACTTTGCAAGGAACCAGATCTATTATGGGATTTAATATTAATGGTCATTACTATGAATTACTTCTCATTAATATTACATTGAAATGTTGAGTCAAATGAGTTATGAGTCAAATAATAAATATATTTGGTTCAAATGAAATGGTTTTAGTTTGTAAAATTTAGAAATAAAATATGAAACTAATTCAAATGAATTGTTTTAGTTTGTGAGTAAACTAAAAAAAATAAAAAAATAGATTAAGCCTAGTCAAAATTAGAAATTCAAAAAGGGAAAAATTAAGGGCAAACAATAATAGCTAGATTTGAACTTGGTGGAAATTATCACAACCAATGCTCCCCACCACCCAATGGAATGATATGTGCACTAAACATTAATTGAACTAAACATAATACATGCATAATATGTTTCCTATGTGCATAATGTTGGTTGTGGAGCCTAATCTTCTAGATCTAGATATATTATTCATTCATGGTTGTAACCCAGGTGTATTGTACACTCATTCCCCTACCTTGGGGTTCGCCAACCGTTTTGTGGACCCATGGTATTGGGTTAAACATAGTATTTTCTCATGGTATTTTCCCTATAAAAGAAAGCATTGTAACACGACTGTGTATGGTATTGTATTGTATTGGAAGAGAGACTGTGAGAGCGTGAAGAGGAAGTGCAGTTGTTTTGCTACAGGATGTATCCCTTCATCTTTCTCCACTGTCATAAAAGGACTGACAATTTCTTTGTGGATGTATCCCATCACTTGGGTGAACCATGTTATATCTGTGTCTCTCTATAATGTTTTAATGTGTTTTGCATCTTTATTTATTGATTTAACTGTATATCTGTTATTGCTCTGCAGTCCTGTTTTCTAACACATAATACATTTTATATACAGTAATGGATGATAATTAGGTATAAATATTTAGCTCAAAATAATAATATTTTATGGTTTGTGAAATAAACAAGACAATTAAAATATACAATTATGCATTGATTTCAGTGTTACCTTGATTTGAGTAATTGTTGCATTGAATTTAGAGTTAGCACATTAATTTCTAACATTTTTCCATCAATTTTAGTTTTGCATTAAATTAGTTAGTATCAATGCATTGATTTATAAGACTGTTGTATTGATTTCAGTGATATATTGATTGCAATGTATTATTTCATTAAATTTAGTATCGATGTATTGATTTTAGTTCTTCCTTGATTGTAGTGACTACTACATTGAATTCAATGTTGGTGCATTAATATTTTAATATTTTCCATTTTTCTATTTCAATTCAATTGAATATGGTTCTTGATTGAGTAAAGTGCATTGAGTGCAATGATTCCATTGTTATCCGATTCATTTCAATTGACTATGGCTCTCGATTGAGTACAATGCATTGATTTCAAGGTTATCCAATTCAGTTCAATTGCCTATAGTTCTTGATTGAGTACAATGCATTGATTTTAATTTTATTTGATTCAATAAAATTGACTATGGTTCTTGATTATGGTATAGTAATTCATGTTATCATGTCTTATCACAATGAGATATTGATGTTATGCATGTTGAAGAAGTAAGAAGATAGACATAATAATGTGTTAGGAGACATAGAAAGAAGTTAGTGGATATCATTGATGCACAAAAAGAAGAATTAAGAAGGCAATAAATGAACAATAAATAGCATGAAAACAAATGAATCTAGACCAAATGAGAGAAGAGAGTAAATTTTTTTATGAGAAACATAACAAAATTTGGCAAAAATGATCAAAATAAATGGCAGTTGACCAACAACAAGAACAAAGAATGACACATTTTAATATCTGAGCTAGAGATGAACATGTAACTTCAAGAGAGAAATGATGCAACAATTGTTGAGATAGATCCAATGATAGAAATTCAAAATGAAGATAATGTGTCGGTAGAATTGACAGATATGCTACCAGTAGCATTTGCAGATAATCTATTCTTATTGATTTTACATATCCTCTTACTTTCTTACTATTCACATGTTTCATCATTCAACATTTTTACACAACTTATTTCTCATTAACTATTGAAGTTGCATTTTACATAGTTCTTATGCATAATCATAATCATCTAGAAAAATTTAATGTGACTGCTCCATATTGCAACCAACTAAGATTCGTCTAAACTCTAGTTCTATAACGTCCCCAACCCTCTAACTGGTGAAGAGGACACTATCGATGCTGCTATCTACCCAGGAAACTAGCCCCATGAACATAAACATTATAAAAATTGAAATGATTTGAACTAAAACATGCATACATGCATAATTGTTTATCATACAATGAAAGAAAACTACATTCCATTCAATCATTTAGAATGTTCATCATTTTCATTAAACATCAAATACAATTACAGAGATGAAATAAACAAGAATACTTATCTTATGAAGAAGAACACCTCGCAACCAGCTATGTCACTGCAACGTTCCACCCAACCATAGGCCAGTGTGCTCTTAATCTCTCAGCAACACTGCCACCCCCGAGCTGGGAATGATTCCCACAAGGAATAAGGAAACTAAGAAGGCTCACACATAGCCAAAGATATTTCAAGACTCAATCAAGCCAACACGGTTGGGTTTATCAGACCAAGAGTACACAACAAAACATAACCAAGCCAACAAGTTGGGTCTATCAGGTTATCAGGAGATGGAAGCACTGTCTGCTGAGATAGTGGGATCACTAAAGAGTTAAGGATGCCTACACCAGAACTATCTTCACTCCTAAGACATCCACACACACCCAAAACAAGAAATCATTCTCGCCTCTGTTGCATAGTCCCTCAGGACATGACTTCCCTTCAAGTGTTATTCAGGGGGTGTAGAGAAGAGAGCCAACCCTCTAGATCTGTCTATGAGGCTTCTGTAATTACTAGGTTTTTCAAGAAGACTCCTTTCCACTCCTACATAGTCCAAAGACCAATCCACTATGCACACACAAAAAAACAATAGTCTGGCATTTGGAGGAGGAACACCACTCCACAGAGCAAAACTGGAATGGAAATTTGGGTAATACATAGCTCACACTGAGCAATTTGACTCCATAGTCGTTCTTTTCCCTATCGTGGCCAAAATGAATCAACAACAACCCATGACAACCCAAAATTCATGGGGAAACCAGCAGCTATTTCTCAGCCATGTGAGGAAAGGAAAGCGACATGCATGAAGGTGAATTCACATGCCTAGACCCACAATGTGAAGGAAGTTGCACTCATCAAAATCGGGAGAGGAAGACTGAACCAGTCGTGGTAGGCATGTGTGAGGACTGAGTGACCGTGTGAGGAAAAACCCCAAACCTGTGCATGAGGAGAAAACATCCAGGAGTCCAAATCATGAATGACAGCTCCACACAGTAAAATTGTGAGGGTAAGGCCGCTCTCCCAGTTCTCTGTGTGAGTGAAAAATGAAGAATGGGGGTCGTCCCCTCAACCTACCCATGTGAGGGTGAATGAGCTCCCTGGTGGAGTGTGCATGTGGGAAAGGACTAACAGTCCTTCCACACACCAGTGTCCATGCAATAACTGCCCTAACTAACATCAGAGGATTTAATTTCGTAGTTGAATGAGACAAGGAAAGGTGACTGAGACAAAAGGTGGGTGATAGCTAAATGGGTTCATCAATTGACACTTGGATTTTCCCCAATGGCCCCCAAGGGGTTAGACATTTCCCCCTCCTTATCCTTAGGAAAATCATGCCCTTTCCTTTATGGTTGCATTGACATAGTTGGTTGTGGGTCTTCTTAATTAAAATGCATATTTACATGATGCAAAAATTATAATGTACCGACTAGCACGAATATACCATCGGCAATGATTTTAATCACCAGAACATAAAATGTTAAATCGATGGTGGGGTTGTTTCCTTTAGCTCTACACCATGATTAATTACAATATATACATCATATACATTTTTAATGCAAACGGGGTCAAAATCGGGGTGTTACATTCCCCTCCCCCTTCAACAACACTGTCCTCAGTCCTTTACAAAATTGAACAAAATGATACACTGGTATCGCCTCAGTGCTCTGCAGAATTGAACAAAAATGGATGTGCCAATCGCATGGCATCCTCCATCTCCCATGTAGCCTCTTCAGGTTCGTAGTGCTCCCATTGCACCTTTACCTACCCTACGGCTCAGTTCCGAAGCATTGTGACCTTCCTATCGAGGATTCGCATTGGCTCGATTTGGAACTCTCCCTCAGGTTCCACCTGAATCACATCACAATTTATCACATGGTTAGGATCATGTACATATTTCTTAAGCAAAGAAACATGAAAAACATTATGAGCTCTAGTGCTAGCAGGCAATGCAAGTCTATATGTGACTGGCCCTATTCTTTCAAGCACTTCAAATGGCCCATAATATCTTGGTGACAGCTTGGCACAACTTCCAAGATTCAGCGAACTCTTCTTTGCCCTCACTTTGAGGTAAACATGATCCCCAACGTTGAACTCTCTGTTCACCCTATGCTTATTTGCATAGCTTTTTTGTTTGTCCTGGGCTGCTTTTAGATTCTGCCTGATCTTTACAACCTCTTGCTCCATCTCCTTGAGCAATTCTACACCAAGCACAACCCTTTTCACTGGATTATCCCAAGTCACTGGTGTCCTACACCTTATTCCATACAAATCTTCATATGGACTCATCCCCAAGGATGCTTGTTGTCCATTGTTATAAGCAAACTTTACCAAGTGTAAGTAATCTTCCCATTTGGTTGGTTTGTCCATCACATACATGTGAAGCATGCAGTCAAGCACCCGATTGAATCTCTATGTATGACCATCAGTCTGAGGATGGTAGGAAATGCTGAAGTTCAACTTTGTACCCAAATATGCAAACAACCCCTTCCAAAAATTGGAAGTGAACTTGACATCTCTGTCAAAGACTATTGCCTTAGGAAATCCATGCAATTTGAAAATCTCCTTCATGAATATCTTTGCAATGTCATTAGTCTTAAGTGTAGACTTACTAGTAAAAAATGTGTTGCCTTTGTCAACTTGTCCACCACAACCATGATGGAATCATGTTGTCTCCAAGTCATCGACAATCCTGTAATAAAATCCATGGAAATAACTTCCCATTTCCATTATGGAACTAACAAAGGCTGCAAAAAACATTCGGGGTGTTGATGCTCAACCTTTACCTGTTGACATTTCATGCACCTTGAAATATATTTATCCATGTCATTTTTCATTCCTGGCCAAAAGTACTGATTTCTGGCTGTAGAAATCGTCTTTTGATATCCTGGGTGACTAGAATATGGAGCTTGATGGATTTCATCCATAACAACTCTCCTCAACTCTGCTACATTTGGATAATAAATTATGCCTTTATAAGTAAGAAGTCCATCTTCTTCCAATTTATATCCCTGATACCTCTTCTCAAGACCTTGCTGCTGCAATTTGTCTTTTACCTGCGCATACATTTCATCTTCAGCAGTATGACTAACAATATGTTGCCTCAAATTTGATTGGAAAGTACTAAGAGATGCCACATGGCTTTCCTGCACCTTCCTGCTGAGTGCATCAGCTACCTTATTCTCTTTTCCCTTTATGTGCTTGATTTCAAAATCAAACTCACATAAAAACTCCAGCCATATCGCTTTCCTAGCATTGAGAGTAGGCTGATCAAACAAATACTTTAGACCACAATGGTCTGTCCTTAACTCAAATATTCTTCCCATCAAGTAATTCCTCCACATCTTGAGATCATGTACTATGGATGCAAGTTCTAGATCATGAGTGGCATAGTTCTTCTCTTATTCCTTCAACTTTCTTGACTCATAACATATCACGTGGTTGTCTTGCATAAGGATTAATCCAAGCCCTTATCCGCATGCATCAATACACACCACAAAATATTTCTCTGGGTTTGCGAATTTCAATACTGGTGCACTGGTGAGAAGATTCTTCAACTGCTGGAAGCTTTCTTCACATCTCGATGTCCATTCAAACTTTACCCCCTTCTTTTTCAAAGAAGCGATGGAATGTGCAACTTTGGAGAATCCTTCAATGAATCTCCTGTAGTATCCTGCAAGTCCCATAAAAGATCTTAAATATGTCACATTTCTTGGAGTAGGCCAATTCATAATGGCTTCAATCTTTTCAAGGTCCACAGATATACCCTCTTCTGATATAATGTGACCCAAATACTGAATTCTATCTCTATAGAAGTCACACTTGCTCAACTTTGCATACAGTTGATGCTCCCTGAGCAATTGCAATGTCAATCTCAAATGTTCTTCATGCTCTTCCTCATTCTTAGAATAAATAAGAATTTCATCAAGGAAAACAATAAAAAACTTGTCCAAATACCTGCTAAAGACACTATTCATAAGGCACATAAATGTAGCTGGTGCATTTGTGAGACCAAATGGTACCACTACAAACTCATAATGTCCATACCTTGTTCTGAAGGTTGTCTTATGAATGTCTTCATCCTTGATTCTGACCTGATGGTAACTAGACCTCAAGTCAATCTTGGAAAATACCTTTGCTCATCTCATTTGATCAAAGAGGTCATTAATCCTAGGAAAAGGATATGTGTTCTTCACAAGAACCTTGTTCAAATGTCTGTAATCAATACACAACCAGAGTGTACCATATTTCTTCTTTACAAATAGAACTGGTGCTCCCCAAGGAGACACACTCGACCTGATATACTTCTTCTCAAACAATTCTTGCAGTTGGATCTTCAGCTCTAGAATCTCTGGTGTACTCATCCTGTAGGGTGTCTTAGACACTGGTGCTGCTCCTGGAAGAAGTTCAATTGTGAAATCAATGTCCCTCTTTGGAGGAAGCCCTGGAATCTCATCAGAAAACACATCCCTGAATTCCTGCAACACATGAAAGTCCTCCAACCTAGGAGTTTCATTCTCTGTTTTTTCCAAAATATGAGTTGCATACAACTAGAAACCTTTCCTACAGAACTTCTTCAACTGCATTTCTGAAATCTGTCTCACAGAAATCACCTTTGGAATTCCTCTTACAACTATCAGTTTCCCTTCTTCATCCATGCATTCTAAAGTATTAATGTAATAGTCAAGCTTTACCCTATGAGCTTCTAACCAATCCATTCCAATGAGAACATCATAGGAACCAAGTGGTAGAAAATTCAGATCTACACAAGTAACCAATCCATTCATGACCAATGGACATTTCTCTACCACTTAACTAACCTTTCTCTTAGTTCCAGTGGCTAGCTGAACTAACCAATGTTTTCTCTTTACTTTCTTAAAAGCACAAATCTACACTACTCTAGGGGTAATGTAATCGTGAGTAGAAGCAGGGTTAATCAAAATAGAAACAGATTGCTCAACAATCTTACCTGCAACTTCAACCATAGATGACTGATGATCTTCCTGGTGGTCCTCCAGTGCTACATAAATCCTAGGGACGACCCTTGCTACTTAACCCACTATTTCTTCTTCTTGAATGTTGTAAGCTGGCCTTGCACTCTCATTCTCGAGTGGACAATTCCTGCGCATGTGGGGTCCTCCACATTTCCAACATTGGAGAGGTTCCTTGTTCTGGTGTGGATTTCTAGGCTTTTCTCCCATCACTTTGGTTGGCTTCTTCTTAGATTGTGACAGTTGCTTCTGATGATTCCTAAAGTTAGAAGGTTTGAAACATTTCTTCCTTTGGTCAGACTTCTCATTCCTTTTTTCCTTCCATGTCTTATGATAATCGGGTTTTCCTTTTGTTTTCTCATAGTAATACTTAGCTTTCCTTATTGCTTCTTCAAGAGTTCTAGGTTTATAAAACTCAATTCTATCTTTGTAAGACTGAGGCAATCCACTCAGAAAATGATGGACCTTCACGTTTTCATCTTTCATGTACCTGACATACCTCAATAGTTCCAAGAACTTATTGGCATACTCTTCCATGGTCTGTTTTCCCAATCTCAGCTCATGGAACTCCTTAATTTTGTCATCATAATACCTGTCAGAGAGATATTTCTGCTTGAAGTATTTCTTGAATTGTTTCCACACAATTCTTCTTTCATTAACCTTCTTTACTTTTATTTGGTGTTCCCATCATATGGATGCTCTTCCAGCCAAATTGAATATGGAAACCCTTGCCTTCATGTTTCCTAAATAATCCTGAACTTGGAAGTACTTCTTTATCCCAAGAAGCCAAGCTTTAGCCTCTTGTCCAGTCTTTACCTCACCGTCAAATATAGGATGTTTATCCTTCTTAAATTCATCCCGAGAGCGATTTCTGTGGAGCCTCTTTCACTTGCTCTTGTGAGAAGAAGTGCTTGAATCCCTACTGGATTCTTCTGAGTCAGATGATCTACTAGAATTCCTTCTTCTTCTTCTGGTACTGCTCTTACTACCTTCTTGTTTTACGGTACCTTGTCCAGAGTATTTTTCTTTGTAAGTCTCTCAAACTCTGCGACATAGCAACATTCAATTGATGCTTCTCTTCCTGGGATTTAATCAATCTTCTCATGGTGGATGCAATATCTAGCGGTGTCTCTTGGAATATCCTTCCATTAGACTCTATGTCATCATTTCCAACTCAGACATTTTCCCCCATGGCATCTTGCGCGTGCTTGTAGGGGTCCCAAGCATCATATCCATCATGGGTTCTCATGGCTGAACCACAACTTACTTTACCGAACCACACTACCTGGAATACTGCCCTTAAAGGTGACTATGATTATGCAAAACATGTTAGTAACACAACTGTTAGCTGCATAACATTTGTACAAATCATAATTACTTTAATTCTTAGGGAAAATCATACAATGACAACTTTTCCCAAAACATAGAATTTTCTTTCTCAAAGAACGACTATCTTAGGGGGAATGACGGGGGTCAAGGGGGATCTCCCCCTTGTGGCTTCCACCACTGCATGGCGAGTCGAGGGCAACGCCCTTGTTTTTTTTTTTGTAAATCCTTGATTTTCACACAATCTTGCGCATAAGATCGCTGCCATTTTTCATCTTTTCAGCACCTATAACTCCCACTGGATTCCTGCTTTTTCCACTGAAAAATTCCATTGAAAACTTGCTTTTCTACTGAAAAATCCCACTAAAAAACTCATATTTTTCCATCCGATCGGATCCCTTCCCAACTAGTCATCCGATGTATCAGGTCACTTATTGACAACTCTTCCAACACCTCGGCAGACCGATCTTCATTTGTATTCTGACACACATCGGATCGATATTCATTTTTCTTCCGATGCACATCGAGTCGATCTTCCTTTGTCTTTCGATGCAAATTGGGTCGATCTTCCTCTGTCTTCCGATGCACATCGGATCTATCTTCATTTGTCATTCGATGCACATCGGATCGATATTCCTCTGTCTTTCGATGCCATATCGGGTCGATCTCCATTTCCCTTCTGACGCCTTAGGTCGATTATCTTTTCTCTTCCGACCCACATCAAAAAAATTCTTTCGACCTGCATCGAAAAACTTCTTCCGAGAGACATCGAAAAGTTATCTGAGATGCCTCGGAGAGCTTCTCCTGAGAGCCATCGAAAAACGTTTTTCGAGACTTCCTATACTTAGAAATTTTTTTGAATTTTTCTTCTCATGTTCTTCTTCTTTCTGCCACCATGTTGGCTCCCTTCCGGCGAGCCTTTTCGACACCTCGGCTCCGCCTAGCCAAGACCTTCGGCTCCTCCCAGCCGAGACCTTCAGCTCCACCTAGCCGAGACTTTCGGCTCCTCCCAGCCGAAAACTTCGGCTCCGCCTAGCCGAGACCTTCACCTCCTCCCAGCCGAGACCTTTGGCTCCACCTAGCTAAGAATTTCGGCTCCTCCCAGCAAAAACCTTCGGCTCCGCCTATCCGATACCTGCCATTCCTCCTAGCCTATACCTTCAGCTCCACCTAGCTAAGACTTTCGGTAAAATTTTGAACTTAGTAAATTTGAAAAGTTTCTCTCTGCTGGGTTTCTTTACCGGATGGACTCAACTTAATTCATCTGATGTATCGGATGGACTTAGCTTAAGTCATCCGATATTTTCCATACTTAGAAATGCTTTTTGAAATTTTGAAATACTCCCTATTTTTTTCACATTTTTCCTCTGCTAGGCAGAGGGTATCCTTTCCTCTGTCACTGCTTTTCATGGCCCATTGAGGCCCAGATTGCAACGTATGCTCTGATACCACACTAAAACGTCCTCGACCCTCCGACCGATGAAGAGGATGCTATCGATGCTGCTATCCACCTGAGCAACTAGCCCCATGAACATACACATGATAAAAATTGAAATTCTTTGAACTAAAACATGCATAGATGCATAATTGTTTATCATACAATGGAAGCAAACTACATTCCATTCAAGAATTTAGCATGTTCATCATTTTCATTAAACATCAAATACAATTACGGAGATGAAATAGACAATAATACTTATCTTATGAAGAAGAACGCCCCGCAACCAACTATGTCGTTGCAACATTCCACCCAACCATATGCCAGTGTGCTCTTAATCTCTCAGCAACACTACCACCCCCGAGCTGGGCATGATTCCCACAAGGAATAAGGAAACTAAGCAGGCTCACACATAGCCAAATATATGTCAAGACTCAGTCAATCCAACATGGTTGGGTTTATCAGACCAAGAGTACAAAACAAAACATAACCAAGCCAACAAGTTGGGTTTATCAGGTTATCAGGAGATGGAAGCACTATCTGCTAAGCTAGTGGGCTCACTGAAGAGCTAAGGATGCCTACACCAGAACTAGCTTGACTCCTAAGACATCCACACACACCCAACACAAGGAATCATTCACGTCTCTGCTGCACAGTCCCTCAGGACATGACTTCCCTTCCAATGCTATTCAGGGGGTGTAGAGAAGAGAGCCAACCCTCTAGCTCTGTCTATGAGGCTCCTATAAACACTAGGTTTTTCAAGAAAAATCCTTTCCACTCCTACATAGTCCAAAGACCAATCCACTGTGCACACACAGCAAAACAAAATCCTAGGATTTGGAGGAGGAATACCACTCCATAGAGAAAAACTGGAATGGAAATTTGGGTAATACACAACTCAGACTGATCAATTCGACTCCAGAGTCATTCTTGGCCCTATCATGGCCAAAATGACTCAACAACAACCCATAGCGACCAAAAATTCATGGGGAAACCAGCAGCGATTTCTCAGCTGTGTGAGGAAAGGAAAGCGACCTGCGTGAAGGTGAATTCACATGCCCAGACCCACAACGTGAAGGAAGTTGCACTCATCAAAATTAAGAGAGGAAGACTGAACCAGTCGTGGTATGCATGCGTGAGGAAAAAACTCAAACCTACGCATGAGGAGAAAACGTCCAGGAATCCAAATCGTGAATGAGATCTCCACACAACAAAATCGTGAGGGTAAGGCTGCTCTCCCAGTTCTCTGTGTGAGTGCAAAATGAATAATGGGGGTCATCCCCTCTTCCTACCCATGTGAGGGTGAATGAGCTCCCTAGTGGAGTGTGTGTGTGGGAAAGGGCTGACAGTCCTGCCACACACCACTGTCCATGCAATAATTGCCCCAACTAACATCAGAGGATTTAATTTGGTAGTTGAATGAGACAAGGAAAGGTGAGTGAGACAAAAGGTGGGTGACAGCTAAATGGGTTCATCAATTGACACTTGGATTTTCCCCAATGTCTCCCAAGGTTTAGATGTTTCCCCCTCCTTATCCTTAGGAAAATCATGCCCTTTTCATTATGGTTGCATTGACATAGCTGGTTGTGGGTCTTTTTAATTAAAATGCATATTTACATGATGCGAAAATTATAATGTGTTGGCTAGCACGAATATACCATCGGCAAAGATTTTATTCGCTGGAACATAAAACGTTAAATCGATGGTGGGGATTTTTCCTTTATAGCTCCACACCACGATTAATTACAATATATACATCATATACATTTTTAATGCAAACGGGGTCAAAACCGGGGTGTTACAAGATCTATCATGCTCCAAGAGGGGTCAAATATCTCAATGTCTAAACCTATCCAATAAAATATAGAGAGTGAAAAATGCTTGCACATCTCAGTATTTGATCTCTCTCAACTCATGGTAGATCGAGAGTTTAAATGGATCTACTATTTATTTTAAAAGTGATTTTATATCAATTTATTTCATATTTTAAAAAAACTTACGATTATAGCACTAATCTATTTTAGATATGACACATGTTAAAATTTATATATATAAATCTTATCTCCCTCATTTTTTGGGGCTCAACAAAAGCAAACATGTCACTTATAATAATTGAACATGGGTGGTGAGGATAACACTCAGTCCTCCCAAAAACCGAAACTACAACCAATAAACAAAAAATAGTGTTGATAAATGAACAAGATTTATTCAAGGATGAAAATATTTTAAGATCTCTTAGCCTAGGCACAAGGAGCCTTCGAGCCAAGCTTCTACTCACGTCACCTTTTCTTTTAATAAGGTACAGTGGCACTTGGATGTATATATATTTTTATAACGTAAAGTAATACTCACTTATTATCGTAAAGTTAAAACAAATTTAATTGTAAAATTATTTTTAACAATTTTATTAAATATTTATGTTGATAAGCATTTAGATATTATTTCAGATTTTGGACTTGCTTAAGGTGATCAACAAGATTAACCCAAATGTAATAAGTGTATAAGATGGATTCATTTCATGATCTTAGTATGTTGTTTGAGAGACTATCACTAAACTATAACTACACCTTGTTTTGAACTGAAACTCTCATAATTACACATCCTCACAAAGCTAATATATCATGGAGGGACAAAATGCTTATTGCTCAACTAAGAACCAATTCTCACCAACTGCGTTGTGAAACTAGATGTGGAAAAGACCAAAGGAATCTTGGGAAGAAATAGTGTGTAATTTTTGCACCTCCGAAAAAGTGGAAACATAAAAACATTTTATGTTAGAGTGTGAGGCCTTCAAGGACAGTAGGACACTTATGTGAATATCTTGACAACTAGTTCTTGGGTTAATTTATTCAATAAAAAGACTGGGATGAAATTAGGGGAGCTCATCATCAAGCTAAACATGAGAAGGGTAAAAATGCAAAAAATTAGCTGGCAAGACAGTCTATCCCAAGATATTTTTAACCTTTTCTACTTTAAAATAATTTCTTCTTCTCCTATTTAATTGCTTTCATTTTTTATTTTACGTTTATTTTTTAGTACGAACAATGTGTTTGTAGTATCAATTTCAAGTGGTTTAAAAAAGGCTTATTGCACCGAAGGTATTATTTAAGGGGGCTATTTTTCTGAAAGTTTCATCCTCCACTAGTCGTCTGTTGACGCCGTATGAAAAGACTCCCCTTGTTTTTAATATTTTTAATTTAAATATTTTTTAAACATTTTCCTATTTTCCCCACAGTTGCTTTTTATCTGTACAAAATGAGAACATGGCACGAACAATTACTCATGGGCACCATGGGATGCGAGCAGGCAAGGTAAACAACTGGGCTTGGCTATACCCCTGGATACTTGGATCACCTCCCGAGCTCAGGAAAATCTAATTCCAGTCCCATATCTATAATAAATAAATAATTAAGAGCGGAAATATCCTCTTCTACTCCCATAATGGTCCACCACCACATAATGTAGCTTAGTCTGGCTATGATTGGCAACCCGGTTGACTACGCTGTTTATAATGCAATATATTCTTCTGTTTGAGCTCGAGCATATTAAGTAGTAGATCCATGAGCAAGTATAGGAGCACAATTAGTTCCAAAGGAGCATCACAATTCTTCAAATTATGTTCTCTACGCATTTATGAATGAAAGAAAGACTTCTAGAAACTAGAATTCGGGGATAAGAAGGAAGAAACCCACGGGGTCTTCACTTAGTGAAACCATGCCATAGCACGTTCATTCGTGGCATATGAAACAATACCCCTATTTTCAAAAAATATTGGAAAATACCTCCCAAAATCTTGTTTTTTAACCCCCTCCCAATATGCCTTCCCAATTTAAAAAAACCCCTATTTTCACTACGTATTGCATGTATCCATTTTTTCATTTACATTTTTTATACCCCTTTATATTTCTACCTAGTATATTGACATGATACCCCACATGCATTATACAATGAACCTTGCTTCTTTCGATGTATATTGTGGATGCACATTACTTCACCCACAGAGATCACATTCATTTCCTAAATTAACACTAGTTTGTCATTTTTTTAGGTGCCTGCACAAGGTCAAAGCTTAAGGAAAAAACATACAATGTGAAAAAGTTCAAATCAAAGTGCTAGCTAGGGATAACGAGTGGATGACCTCCGACAAGATTAACATTGATAATGTGTTAACTGAACATATACAGCAAATAATTTTTTTCCAGGTGCCTGAAAAAGATCAGAGCTTAATACGAAAACATACAATGTTGTGTTTAAAATTTTGTAACATTGCATATAGAGTGCACCCCTATCAGGATATTAGTCAATGGTCACATACTCATCATGTCTCACATAAATACTCCAAACTTTAAAATGATTAACAGTTAACGAGGATGGACGTTCAAAAACCCATTGGAAACAATGATAGATATGAATGTGATAACACCATGGATTTGGTATGGATGAAGATTTTTCCTTGATAAGGGATATCAACTACAAATCACTGAAACAATGGGGACAATCAAAAGTGGTCGATGTGATTTGTCTTACACCAATTATCTCATGATGAGGTTTTTATTCATCCAAATCATTGCTAAAGTTTGTGCAAGTGATGGAATCAATTAGGGGAAAATTGCAACTTCGCACCTTACAAAAGATGGATATAATAAGGTGAACATGGAGAACATGGAGGCCACATTTAAAGCACATTTGCAACAGGACATGTAGGAAAAATGAGATTCGTGTCTTAAAAGCGATTTGAGTGTTCATTTAGAGCCCTTTACTGCTTTAGTAAGCTAAGAACACAAGTTAAATGTTTTTGGATGATTCTTTGACCATTTATAGACATTGGCCTAAGAATATCCTCAACCTTGTGCTAACTAGATACTAGTCCACTTGTCTCCTCAACAATGAGTGGAAAAATTATCAAAAAGCATTCAATTATCAGCCATGTAAACTCTATTTGTATATTTGTCTTCAGTATATGTTGCACTGATATAATATTTCTACAAAATCTCATCTCTTAAGATCTTACCCAATGAAAAGGACCACAATAACCATGTAGTAAATCATTTTAAGGTCTTCTGAGTTTAAGTTTTAAATTTCAAGTTTAGCAAATTACTACCCATATAGAGAGAATAGTTGAGACTATAACTATGTTTTATTTTAGTAAACTGTTGTTGTTTTCTGATTTTAGTATTAATGCTTATAATACTTCGTCTTCTAGTTTTGAAAGGGTCTGTGAATACTATATGTAAATATCTAGGGTGTAAACTAGAGTAACACTCATTCAAACATAATTTTGACTGCCAAAAATTTGCTATGTGAGTATTTGTAAGGAAGCAGTGTAAATATTATACAATTTGAACCCGTATACAACCAAAATCAGTCCAAATTGTATAATGTTTAGATAATTTATTATGTAAATGATAAACATACTTCAGTTCAAAATATTTACAAGTTAGATGTGGATACAAATAAAATGGACTTGGAATTAAGAAAACGAGCTAAAATAAGACTCACATAATCCTTCTTCAAATTGTGTTAGAAAATCATAAGATTATAGTTCCATGACAATTCATAGCATTAAGGGCCAGTTTGCACTACTCTGTAAATGAAGAGAAGCTCCATACTTTCACAAGAGAAATTAACTGTTCGAATAAATTTTCACAAATGCCAAGAAACTTTTGTCCTCTCATAAAAGAAAATCCTTCAAGCTAGTGTGGTATACAAGCTCACTTTCTGTTGATACTCCTACTAGGAAGCTTCTTCAGCTCTGTGCCATGAATATGGCATGAAGAAACTCCAGGTTTTTTGATTTCCTATAAACATTCAATTAGATTGTACAAACAGAGACAAACCTTTTAAGTTGTTGGTGAATCATTGTCGTCATTGTAAATGTGCTCTGACATCTACCACACTTGAAGAATGTTGTCTTCAAAAATGCTGGAAATGACCCATTCTTCAGCTGGATTCCATGAAAAGTCCAAAATATTGCTTGTGTGTCCTCCATGTATGAATAGCAGCTCGAGAGGTGCCTCTTCAGCTTCCTCTGGATTTTGCTCATCACCAATTCGATTGCAAAAGAAAAAGGGACTAGTGCCACTTAGCAATAGATTATAGAAATAGTATTTGTATGCTTTACAATTATATAAATCAGGCCTGAAATAAGCTGATTTTTAAAAGTGGACCTATATAATTCCTTCCTAATCTCACCTACTGAGGTCCCAAACCATGAGTCGTCTATCTGAACCACATGATGCTAATATAGCTTTGTTTTGGGGACTTCAACCAATTTGGAACACTTCTTCTCTGCAAGGACATATACATAAATGGTAGTCATTGTTTAAGGTAGATTTCCACTGAACTTCTCTCTCTCTAAGCCAGCAGAATCAAAGAAAACCTCTTACAGGTTGAAGCTATACTATAATACTTTTATATAGTTATCATTTCCTTTCTCTAAGCAATGTCAAACATACATGTGTATAAAAAAAGTTAAACAAGATTATCTAAGCAACATATTCAGATTCTATTTATATTTCCGAGAAATAAATATAAAAAATAATCATACATGTGGTGTGCACACATATGAAGAACTTTGTCCAGCTTCTGAATATCATGGAATGCAATAGTTCTTCCTGCAGAGCCTGTAGCCATAATCCATTCATTGAAAGGATTGAAAGCCAAACAGTTAACCTGGGCATCATCTCCACAAACTATTATAATAAAACAACTTTAACAAAATATATATGAGGAAAACTTGGACTTATATGCAAAAAAATTCAAATCCGCCTACAAGAACAAACAAAGAAATTCTTGGAGAGCTCCTTGAACAAATACACCAATAAAACAAGGAATGTCAAGGAGAAAGAATATAACTATGCTTAATATAACATGCAGTCATGTAAGATGCAACTTTGATAGCTACTTTCTCTTACCATAGGCCCATAATATTTTGACCTCTAATAGGAAATCAGGAGAGTTTTGAATGTACTAAACAAGGTAGCAATAATCAAAAGATGATATCTGTAAACGGAAGGATAAACTTTTGATATTGAAATGTGTTAAACGATTTTTTTTCTAGTTAAATTTTCCACCAAAAACAATCCAGATACTTCAAGGGCTATTACCTCAGCTTGGTGAGCTTCAACAGTATGAAGTGGCTTCTCAAAGTCTTTTTTGATATCCCATAGAAGAAAATGATGGTCGTCCCCTACATACCCAAAGAGATGGTCACGAACTGCATGCCATGCTACATCCTCCACTGGTCCATCATGGTACTACAACTCCAACAAGAGTTACCACAACATTAATGAGTACCTTGCTATTGTTATTAAGAAAAAAAGAACACAACACGCAATTCAATTAAATGAATCCCCCCCAACACATACATTTTTGGCCAACAGAAAAAAATTACACAGCATGAATACAAGAGCAGAGAGAAGAATTATGATCTCTCTGGCAGAACAAAGCACTTTAACTCCTAGATGAATCCCCCATTACCATGTTTGTAATTTATCATTACTTTCATGTTCCTTTTCTATCAATATATATATGGTGTTTGAATAACTAACTATTTTAGTTATTACATGTCAGAAATAATAGAGCATAGCTCTTTTCTAATAGAACTTACCACAGCCTTGAAATCATCCCATGCAAAATATCTTGTGAAGAAAGACGGTTCATTTCCTTCAGTAACTATGTAAAGTGGAGTATCTAGAGACAACCCATCAAACAGTGCTCCACACTCTATGTATTTCTGCAATACAATGTATAATCCTTTAATTATATTTAAATAACAGAAACTGGATGATTCCATAGGGATGTGCATGCTCAACTTTTCTCGAACGCATCCATTCATGAAATGGGGCAGATGGTGATGCGTATGAAGTTGGCTTGACTCTATGGATCTCGTAACCCAAAATAGTCCTTTTATTTACTGCGTTTGAGACCAATTTTAATTTTCCATTTGTCAAATAGGAATTCATGACTTTCAAAACTGAATTTACTTCTAAATAATCAAAACATACTCTAGCCTGTCCAATATCAAAAGTTTGTTGCTTCAGTTTGGAATTTGCATGCTGACCAATCCAAATGAAAACCTCGCTATGGGTATCCAGTACCATGAAATCCTCTGTTAACAGGTCATCTTGAGTGAAGTTGAAGACCTCTGTAGGTTGCAAATAAAATAAAATAGATCTTAAGAACAAAACATACCCAAAGATAAGGGAAAACTATAGACATGAAAAAGAGGAAATCAGTTGAGTTTCTTCTTTTCCCATTATGGAGATTGGAGAGTCTAAATTTTGCAGGATTCCAATCACCTTCAATGTTCCTATAATGTTCAAACAACCCATAATGAAAGTAATGGTGAAGTTAGAATCAGTACCACTGGTACACTTAAGAAAGGTGAAAAGATTGAAGCATTGTAAAATTTTACCCATTTCAACAATAGAACGACACTGAATCACAAAAATCATATCAGCATTTTAGACAGTAGTTAGATGATGAGAAACAATAAATGTTTTTCTATTTATCATAATTCTATTAAGAGCTTCTTGAACCACTTTTTCATAATCTATATCCAAAGCACTAGCAGCTTCGTCAAGAAGAAGAATTCGGGGATCTTTTAAAATAGCCCTTGCAATTACAATCTTTGTTTTTGGCCTCCAGATAATTGAGTACCATGCTCTCCCACCAGTATCAAAACCCTGGAAATAACAACTATAATTGTTAATATATACAATGGCCTCCACAATGAGGAAAGTTAGAAATAATCAAGATCTATATATAAAAAAAATCAAAACCTGTCCCAATCTGCTTATAAATTTTGCTGCATTAGCAAGCTCAGAAGCAACATGTATTTCTTATAGTGTAGCTCCATATTTACCATATGCAAGATTCTCTTTAATAGTGCTTGCAAAGAGGATAGGTTCCTGGCTTACAAGTCCAATTTTTTTCCTAATCCATTGAAGTTGAAACTTTCTGATATTGACACTATCTATAAGCACTTCACCAGCTTGTGAATCATAGAATCTCTCTATAAGACATATAATTGTGGACTTTTCACTTCCACTCTCTCCAACTAAAGTTGTCGTGGTGCCTCTGGGTATTCCCAATGAGAACCCATAAAATATTTCAACATCAGGCCGTGTTGGTTACCTGAAATATACATATTTAAGTTTAATATCACCCTGAATACCCTCGAGGACCAATCCATTTGTATCAAAGACATCAATCGCTGGCTTCCTATTAATTGTCTCAAACATTTTGTAAGCTGCAGCTTGTCCAGCTGCAAATGCATTTAAACATGGTGTTGTATGGATTATTGAACTAAGATCCAGAAAAATATTTATCATTTCCTTCATTAGTCAAAATATTTATCATTTCCCTCATTAATCAAGATAAATATATCTACTTGAATAAGTGAAAGGCCATTTAGTTGAATTTCTTTATAGAATAACAATACTGCATTTGGTCATGCAGATTCATCTTACATGCTTCCGGAAAGAACTGTAAATATGACATTTAGCACTCTGCCTCCTGAATACCCTCCATGGATAGTTAAATGTGATCCACACCAAAGATCCAGTGCATAGGTGTAGAATGTAATAAATATGAGAGAACCCAATCCAAAACCCACTGCCAACACTTGGAGAACAACAACCTTGTATGTGGTCTTATGTGACTTATCATAGCCAGTCACAACTTTCCTCTCCCCCGTAAAAGACACAACCTAAAAGGTAACTAATTTAAATATGAAATAGAATTTGTAATGATATGAAGTGGTAACCTCAATCAAAATTCCTTTAATCCTTCCTAGTCTTCCTAATGAACTCACCAAGTTTGACCAAACTTCCTTTGATACTGCCTAGTCTATCTAATGGACTCACTAAGTGTGACCAAACTTCCTTTAATCCTGCCTAGTCTGTCTTATAGACTAACTGGATTTAACCAAACTTCCTTTAATCCTGGCTAGTCTATCTGGTGGACTCCCATGTTCCTAAACTTCAAGAGTAGTCATACTGTGACCTATGCATATCTATATTGACGAGTCTAAGAGTGTCAACAATGAAGTGACTTAAGAGCCTGTCAAAGGTGCTAATAATTAATAAATTATCATTAAATTGTTGAGTACATGTGCTATGGCATTTCCAATTGCCATGACTAGTTACCTAAGCAATCTAGTAGATGTTGTGGTGCTAAAAGGACACTGCAATTAAAATTAATGTGAGGCATGTTATATTGATGATATAAATTGTTGACACTGAAATCTGCCATAATTCTTTCATCGGCATCAAATCCACATATGCAACCTGCAAGATGTCCTAAATCAAGTATGGTTGTCCTAGAAAACTAGGTGAATAATCTTAGCAAGCTGCAAGATGTCCTATCCATGGCCTAGTCATATTATCTCAAGACAAGTAATAGTATTCTTTAGATTTCATCCACTGGCATTCACAATTAGCTGCCAAAACTATTATTGATTTGTGATCCAAATAGTTTCCAAATAATATTAAGTTACTTTTAGGGGACAAAATTACAAAGATCACAAAAACCTTCTGTGGCAATTAATTTGTAAAATTTGATACAATATGGCTGAATGCCAATAAGCAATCAAATGGAAGAATCTATACCATAGTAAAAGACCTGATACAACGTCCTGAAGGATCTTCAGCTTGCAAAGTCTGGAAAAGAAACCAACCAGAGAAAAAATGATGTTTATTTCCACATTTCTCTCACCCCCTTCCCATTAAACCACAACTTAATATTATCGCTATCAATTAGAAAATGCCATTGTTTCTTGACAAGGAGAGACAGATACAAATAGTCCACCATATTAGATAATCCAGATCCACATATGCCATAGATAGGACATCTTGCGAGTTGTTAAGGCCCACATGAAGAAACAAACCCTGTTGGGGCAATAACAACACCCCAACAAACCCCTTTGACTACTATTGAAATAAATCTCAATGTACATGTAAAAAGACAATAATGTAACCACTGCAAGCATTACTAATCAAATATGTTCTAATTCAATAACTGATATGCCAGTAATGTAGCTACTTCAATAATTTTCCTCTAATATCTAATAATTCTCTTCATTCAACAACTAACATGAACATTCCTAGTGAAAAAGGATAACTAACACAAACAAGCCTATTCAATAATGTTGTATGCTCCATAGAAACATGAAATGCATTCTGATATTTAATATAAACATGTGATAACACATTTCCAGGGATGCTTGTGTTCCTCAGAACTACTGTTGGTTGATGTGTAAGGAAGGGAAAGTGTATAACTCAAAGGTCTCATGCTCTAGACTGTTTAGGAAATGTTAAATAATTTGATGGAAGATTGCTCTATTTTAGGAAATGTTCTAGAATTTGATGGAAGATTGCTCTATTTTAGGAAATGTTATAGAATTTGATGGAAGACTGCTCAATTTTAGTGGTGACAAAAAAAAACATTGTTGTCCACAATTTGGATATCAAGAAAATATTTCCAAAAAAAAAAACTATTTCTGGAAGAGTAGAAAAAAAAATCATCGTGACAATTTGGTATTGGTGAAAACAAAACAATATTCTTATAGTACTTGACAAACAATTATACCGTGTGATCAAATATAAACACATGTATATCCTTTGGCAGAAATGCTAATCACTAATAAAGTTAATTCACTCCATACTAGAAACAGATTGAACCCTGTTCAATGGGCTATGCAACACTGCATGCAAGACAAAGACCTTTGGGAGTGGTTTTAAAGACAAATAATTTTTTCAATAGTCCTAACCACTGTGAGACAACTCATTTTATTGCTTTCAAATAGTGGGAGCTTCAAACCTTGTATGTGTAAATGATTATTATATATCAAATTAATTTTCACAATAAATCTGATAAAGGAGGAAGTGCTCATAAAAAAATTTCATATCACAACTAAATCAATATAGATGCAAGGTAGCAGTATTGGCTCATATATACCAAATCCTAGATCTTAAACGGAGGACATCACATTATTAAACAACAAAATGAAACCCATCTCATGCAGGGAATAAACAATTGTGCCCTCTATATTTATCAACATGAACAAAAATTTCTACCATAAACTTTCTGACTGCCTGTAGCTAAGAGCTCAAATCAGTGGAAACTTTGAAAGAGGGGTAGTATAGAGAAAGGCTAGCAGAATGCAATAAAAGAAAACACAGCAATATGGCAGTAAAAGTAAGACATAATGCAGATAGAATATTGCAGTTCAGGACGGTTGGTGTTAAGATTAAAGACAAGGCTGGCCTAGGAAGTCTCTGATTCTATGAAAGAGCTCCAACTAAGAGGTATACATGAGATCGTTGGTGTTATTGGACTGAGGTGATGTGAACTGAGGAAATTCAGGTGGAAGCAGTCCAAGCCAATACACCAATCCTGATTTTGTTATAAAAATTTTCTCTCTTGCTGCTATATGGCATTCCTATATTGGACTTGTTTTGGGGTTGAAAACTCTAAATTTGAGGTCCTCATACACAAAATGAATTTGATCTTCTTCTCAGCACATACAAAAAGTCTGGTTTTGGACTTGTTTGGGTCCTTTAAATCATACAAGAACATTCCCGAACTTTGATGACAACTCAAGCATGAAGTGTTAAATTCCACTATGGCAACCGAGGAGTGAAGGATGTACCTCTGAGTTTTGAACAATCACAGAGGTAGTGAGCTAAGGAGGATTAGAAGGAGCACAGTAGGTACAGTGTCAAAAGAGAAACACACAACAACATTTGATCTGATGGTCTCATGATTTCTGAGCATACATGAAGACATGTATGGACACTATTTCATGCCATACATGAAGACATATGGACACTATTTCTAGGCATACATGAAGGCATCCAAGGCACCTTTGAAGTATCTTTGTTTTATAACTGAGGCAACCACAATGAAGCCATATAGCACTGAATTTTGGGCTTCCCACATGTGTTATTCTTGTTTCTAGTAGCAAAGAAAAGGTTGTCAATGATCACACTTTACCACAGTGATAAATATTGAACCTCATGAAGGAATCCAAATGTATTTGCAGCAAGAGTTGAAGATGAAAGTCTAATTTAGGCAAGGTCAAAGGCACTGGGTGGAATTCTGATCTCTACTCTTGCATTCTCGGTTACCTTTAGGATTTAAGATCAAAGATCAATCTCAGAGACATCCTAAAGTTACAACCTTATTAAATCATCTCAAAATAAGGTATCTTCAAAATACCTCTTTGGGAACAAGCTTAAATACTGATGATGATGCAATGATGACATTGATGCATACTATGATGATGATGCATATATGATGCATGTTGTGATGATGATGATGCATACATGATGCATAATATGATGAAAAACATCAAATTGAGAATACCTTTGATAATCTTGAAGCATTTAGCAGACCTATGATGATTGTAGACCTTGGTGTAGAATGATATGACAAAGATAGTAGATTCGATTGATATGACAAGCAGAGTGACAGGTTGACAAACATTGGTTTATGTTAGTAACAACTTGAAATTGATATGACGGTGAATTGACATGATCAGTGAGGAGCAGAGTAATTGACAAACATAATTTTTTGAATTGGCAGTGACTACAGTGGTGATAAAGGCATGAGATGTTTACACGTTGATATGGGCATGATACAAGTGAAGTTTTTGTGTTTGAGAAGACTTATAGTGACTAAATTTTTTGGCTTAATACCAGAAGCACACTCAATATACCCTTGATGACTGCCATATCTTTGCACACCTGTGCAGATATTGGTGATTGACTTGAAAGTTGTCATACCTATTGATGGTAATCCTTGAGCAGTTGAGCAGATGAGGATGAGCATTAGTTGATTGAGTTGGGATAGATGACAGATGGGCTTCATAGATACTACCATTAATTGTGCACTGCAGTGGATAGTTGCATTAGAAGAGATTCAGGGTGAAGGCCCATCAATACTAGAGAGCAGCAAATATACCAGTTTTGTCTGGAACATTTTAAATCATTTATTGCTAGCAATTTTACACAAGCATAAAGGAAAAGGAATAAAGTTGCAAAAGAAATCCAAGGGGGGATAGTTCAAGAGGTCACAACGAAGGAACCATCAGGAAGCATACCCATAACATTTACAAGCATAAGGGAGGTGTTGAGGATGTGTGTTTTTTATTTGTTGAATCCACTCTTCAAGGAACTGACAAGAAGTTATAACTAAAGGAACCATCAGGAAGCATACCCATAACATTTACAAGCATAAGGGAGGTGTTGAGGATGTGTGTTTTTTATTTGTTGAATCCACTCTTCAAGGAACTGACAAGAAGTTATAACTAATCCTTGTTTAGAGTCTAGACACATTTAACAACATTGTTCGGGCAATGGCTAATTATTATGAGAATCAAATTTCAAAGTGGGGCTTATAGCCTTTGGGGCAATACAAAAGATCCTAGATAATATTTACATTATTTAATTACTTTACTTTTCTCTATATAGCAACAGAAGGTATGACCTGAAATTTCAATAGATAAAAGGAACCATATTTCAAAATCATGAAAGAGAAGCGTTATACAGTGATTCATGAAAATGATACAAAGGGTATATTACCATTCCCGTAAAACTGGTTATAAGAAAGCTCTTTCTTCCTTGATTGTCCATTAAAAAAGAGGCCATGGCTGTACCTGCAATGGTCAAAGTATAATCTAATAAGCAAATTTCTTTCCAGCTTTACTAGACACTGTTATTTATGTATTTTTATTTTGTTTTTTTACTCCCACTAAACCATTCGTTAATGTAATAAGCTGCTGCTCTATCTTTCTTTCCACAATATTTAGCAAATTAACTAAATTAAAGAGAACCAAGATTGAGAAGTATAAACTAACCAATGACATTTAAAGCCCCCATAAAAGCACTTGCCGCAACATCAGAAGTAATACCAACACTACGAAACAAAGAAGTGGAGTAATAAAAAACTTCATTTCTGCCAACATGTAGTCGAAACAGGAAAAGTGCTGCTCTAACACTAACCACTGTGATCCAAAAATTGCAAAATTCAGGACTAAAGTAAGATATTCAGGACTAATCTCCTTATCAAACAAACTAGTTACTGAGGTTCAACATTGTGCGAAAAAAAAAGTAAGATATCCCCATGACCTACTAGTAAAGTGTACTTGTTCCACGTAATCATGGAATTGAGTAGAATTATTGCACTTCTGTGCTCATCATTTTAAAAGAATAGATATACTATGTTAATTACTATTATCCAGATTCCATATGAATAGTTTCTTTATTTGTTTGTTTTGTTTTCCTTCTCAAAATGCAAGTCATCCTAATGCATTTGCATTAGGATGTTGAAAAGGAAGTGTACAAGATTAGCAGTGCCAATGAAGATAATATGACCACTATCAAAATTTGGTTTTTACTATCAATTGTGACAAGATCAGACCTTGCAATCAATTGTATTCTATATGGAAACAAGGAGTTCAATAAATGGAATATTTAGGTATTATTGTCAAGAAGCAATGATTGTCTAAATAATTTCAACATCAGAATATTGATTCATTACCGGAAGAGAATGAAATAACTACAGGAAACAAGATTTGGTACTACTGAAATCAAAGAGACATAACTACAGGAACTCAAAGTTTTTCTAATCGTATAGTGTGGAAAAGACTCACTCTAACTACCAAAATATGCTACTTACTGTTGCCTTTGCAATATCTGTTCGACTAACACTAGGATTATAACCAAGGCCTAGACCATGCCAAGAATTATCTAGTGCATAATTAAGGTTGTAAAAGGTGATCATCCCAAGTGGTAGGCTGCCCAGTTTCCATAGCTGTCTGTCCTTGTTCTAAGATAAAAAGCATCACACAATATCATTTTTAGACAAAACCAAATGCTAATGTCACTTCATTGCAGAAACCACAAATAAAGCACCAGGAAACCAAAAGCAAAATGTCAATGTATACTTACCAGGTTTTCCCATTTATGATAGATCCTTGTCATGTCCTGCTTTTTCCATTCTTGCAAGTCAAATATATTCATGCCATATGCCCATGTACACGAATTTGGGTCAAAGTCCCTCACAATAAGAGGATTTGAGAAATTCAGAGGATTTGGATAGTTGCAGAGTTCAAAGATCTTGACCCTACCTTTCCCATGGTACTCTTTTTGTGGGTGCTTTTTTCTATAGGGAAAGGAAGGGCCAAGTAATAGACCTGCCACAATGTTTGATTCATTATGCAAAATTTCAAAATTTGTAGATATCATCATTGCAATCTTATCTCTATAATCGAGAAAGAGTTATTGAAAGAACAAACCGAACAGGGAAAACACAATGTCTTCTTTAACCTCATCTCTTTATTGTTCAAAAGGCGCATAAATGATAAAGAGTGTTTTATAGAAAAGTCAAATTTTGCAACTAATACAATGTATTAACAATAGTCTCACCTGGAAATGTAGATGGTTTATAGTTGCAAAAGCTCCCAGCCTATTGTAGCCCAGACGAAAAGATGGGTTGTCAACCTTAGCAACCAAATGCAAAGCTAATAGTAAGCTATCATGGTCAATGTGTTGGGGTAAGTAGTCCAACACTCTAGGCACGAGGAGCACATGCCCATATTCAATTAGACTCACCTGCATGAGAATAAAGATGATCGATTAACATAATCTTTTAACATTCAAAATACCTCAAACCCTACATAAAAGGTACTGCCAACATCGTTAATTTCACTTACATTGATAGCAACCACGTTTGGACTGTCCAAGACAGAGGCCTTTTCCAAGTAATGAACTTCGTCTTCCTCACTTTCTTCAAAACGAAAGAGCACCTCTTCTTGGCCTACTTTGGTGAAGTTGAATTTACTGGGGTCAAAGTCTTGCTGCACCTTGTCCACTCGAAATTTAGTGGGGCGTTTCTTAAGATGATGCCCTTCATTCAGCTGAGCAATGAAACCATAATCACCAGGTATGACCTACAATCATTTCCACAGTGTTTGGGGATATAATATGTATCAAACCTTGTCTTTATAAATATACCCCCAAAACCATACCAAACTGGAACAGTTGAACATACCTTAAATATAGAATCAGTTGTTCAAAAAAGAATATTCTACAAAGGGTATTATTCAAACAATACATGGTCTTGGTCTCACAGGGTGCATGCAAACCACAAGGGTGCTCGCAGGCTTGGTCTCGTAGGGTGCACGCAGAGAACCCTCACTTGTTCAAAAAAGAATATTCTACAAAGGGTATTCTTCAAACAATACATGGTCTTGGTCTCGCAGGGTGCACAGAGACCATAAGGGTGCTCGCAGGCTTGGTCTCGCAGGGTGCACACAGACCACAAGGGTGCTCGCCGGCTTGGAGCACTGGTGAACAATGCAAGAAGGGATGTGGAATAAAATAACCCCCAGCATATTGGATATTTAAATAGTAAAAAAAAACCCTTTTTAGCTCTAATATACCCCCAATATATTAACTTTTAATTTTTTAATTTTAACCCCCCAAATATGAACGGACGTGATATCATATTGGTCCCTAGGTGACGCCCCGTGAAGAAACCCCATGGAAACGAATACAAAATTCATGAAAATATTCTTCTGGTGAGGTCGTTCGTATTGCCCAATCCAACAAATCATTGACTATCCATTTTAATTTTTAACTTCAAGCAACAATTCATTGACTATCTTTGCTACATAAATCTTTTAATCCCATACGATTTTCTTTAGAATGAGTTGCCGGAAACATGATTGAAAGGCAGTCCCTTCGCGGTTTAGGATGAGTCCATTTTTTTAATCTCTCAGTATCTTTCTTTTTCCATTTAACATTTAGTTTGCCCACATGAATTTATAGTTGGGAGGTCTCTAATGCCTCGCTAATTTTAATGAGCAAATTATATTGGTATCTTCTTATGTGGTTATGCAAATTGGATTCTTAGGGTTCCTCTAATCTGTCGATCATAAAATTTGTTCAAGGTTATGGCTTGTTTAATATTTCCACTAAAATTGTCATACCGTCTAAGAGCTAGCTGTGTTGATTTTTCCATGCTTATAAGTAGCACAGTCGGCGAACACAAGGGTTCAGAGAAAGAAATATGTGATATTGATGCGCAAGGTTTAAACACCTAGATGATGTTTTATCCATTTTCCTCTATCTATGGATATTGATGGTGAGGGTGATAGAGTTTGTTTTCATTCATTTTCCTGTCCATGTGTTGAGTAGCATCAATTTCTTTAATTTTGTGCTTGGTTGCCCATGCGTTGCAATCCTATCAATGACCGTAATTTAATCTTATCAACGGCCATAATTCTTGCACGTGTCTTAATAAACTGCCTGTGGTTTGCTTCCTATACAGAACGAGCTAAATCGATGGATTACGATTAAGATTATTCCAGTTCTTTTCTTATTTTAAAAAATAAATTAATTTGGTAGTTCTGGTTGTGTGTTAATAAACTGCCTGTGGTTTGCTTCTTGTACAGATAACGGAACGAGCTAAATAGATTCCTATACAGAACTAGCTAGATAGATTGATTACACCGATTCCAATTGATTTTTTATTGGTCCCACACAGAAACCGACCTTATCTTTGTGGCCTTAATTTTGAGGCTTCATGTTGCGTTGGAAATTGGGTTGGTACTAGCCATTTAAATATTTTTTTACTTCACTGGATTGCTGTAATCTTAAGTCTTCGTAGTCGTTGAAATTTTTACACTACCGACATCCTTGATTCACTTCGACGTTTCCATAATGCCCATGTAGGTGAAGAGCCACTTTTGATTTCAACCCTAAATTTCCCTGGCCTTGAATACACATTTGGAGTTCGCTTTTTCTAAAACTATTAGTATGGAGATTGGGATCTTTGAAAACTGTTGTAGCACCTGGTCTATGAACTTCTATATTTATATTCATTTGCAGAAGATAGAATGGATCAATCCCGTGTGAAGCTTTCAAGATCGAAAATTGCACAGGCTCAATGTCTGAGGTCACCTTCAGAGCATTCAGTGGCGCTCACATTCTCACTTAAATGTTTCCAGCACTTTAGTAATTTGTCTGATATGTTTTCTTATCACCAGAATTTGGCTTGTTAAAATGATATACTTCAACCACTTTCTATATACATGTATTTTCCAACTTATATATATATATATATATATATATATATATATATATNTGAATGAAGGAATGAGAATATGTAATTAATGGTCCTGGATTTTATCAAGAACGGAATTTAAACAAGCATTGTACATTATGCATTTCAAAATCTCAATAGGTTGTTTCAAACTCTCAAATCCTCTACTAAATTAAAGCAGCCTCTGACTGTCTTACGGTTTTATAAGAGACCTCTGTAAGGAGCCACTCCGAATAGAAACACCCAAGAAAAACATGTTCAAGATCATCATAACTTTAAACCTAAAATAGGGAGCTTTGCAAATGGAGTCGGGTGGTTTATTCCTTTTTCCAAATGCAAGCACTAACCAAATCTGGTAGGTATGGTTCTTTTGTTGCAACCTAGCCAAATCAGCACAGTCAAAATAGGGAAAAAAATAACCATAGTTGATCTTTGAATTAATCACAATTTTATACATAGAGCTGGCAAAGCTCAAAATTTAACTGTAAATCCATGCTTAGTAGGCACACATGTTCTTACCATGCTCTGGCATCAGCAGGAATGCACCAACAAGATTGATATTTTACATCTGAGATAGTCATAGCAGCTATTGTGGCTAACTAGAGGAAATTTGGGTCATAGGCACCCTAACAAATAAATAACACATGGTCAATGGTTCTTGGCTTGTAGGGTTGTTCATACACCAAGATGTGTATAAAATAGCCCATGATGACAGCTGCATAATTCGAATTCTTCTTCGAGAGGCATGTTGCCACAAATGAGAAATCGCTTGGCTTATAGGGTTGTTCATACACCAAGATGTGTATAAAATAGCCCATGTTGACATCTCCATAATTTGAATTCTTCTTTGAGAGGTATGTTGCCACTCGTTGTAGCGAGAGAGTATTCATGTGGCAATTGCCACTGCTTATGGACACAAACCTGGGTGATCTATCTATAACTAGGATGAAGCTTGGGTGAAAATAATTGAAACACAAACCTGGGTGCAGGGATGATTTTAAGGAACCATACTTATTTAAAAGTGTATAAATGTTGGTGAATATTACCAATTCTTAAAACCCCAACTATAAAATTATTGGCGATATTTTTCAAAAAATATTTTAATTTCCAAGGATTTTATATAGTTTATATAATAATTTGACAATTTTTAGGGTGAAAAAAATTTACCCCATCAAAATTGGGCAAAATAGGGCTTCAAAAAATGCAAAATAGCGAATCTTTTTTGAGAGAAAAACATGGGAAAATAGCCCACTGGGCTAAAATTTGCCCCTAAAATTATCCTTGCCTGTGTGATCTATCTATAACTAGGATGAAACTTGGGTGAAAATAACTGAAGATCCGAATTGATTGATGTTGAAAAATCAGTGGATGGAGATCTGAATTGATTTGATTGATGTTGAAAAATCAGTGGATGGAGATCTGAATTGATTGATGTTGAAAAATCAGTGGATGAGTTGTGGTTTGGATTGAAATGCCACTTGAACTTAGATAATGTCAGCTTTAAATATACTCGAAAATATATATGTATGGGATAGTGTGTTGTTCTACCGTTAAAATGGTCCCACACAGAAGCCGTGCTTATCTTTGTGGCTCTAATTTTCAGGCTACATGCTGAGTTGGAAATTGGGTTGGTATGAGCCATTCAAAATTGAACCCGTCATGGTTTGTCAAAGGGCTCAAAGCTCGTTCGAGAGTGGCATTTCTTTGCCATTAAAAGAAATGCCATCATTTAAAATGCTAAATTGTATAAATTTCATCAAAGGATGTAAAATGCCTAGATATGCCTGTATGCTTAGTTATAGCTTTCCTATAACTATGCCCTTTGCCAATCTTTGAACCCGTCATGGTTTGTCAAAGGGCTCAAAGCTCGTTCGAGAGTGGCATTTCTTTGCCATTAAAAGAAATGCCGTCATTTAGAATGCTAAATTGTATAAATTTCATCAAAGGATGTAAAAAAGTAGGAAACTTATTTTCACTTATTTTTTTACACTTGCCCTTTGCCAATCTTTGGACTTTTTTGCATTGTAAGATTTAGTTGTCATAGATGAAAATATTAACTTAATAGACACATGTACAAAAAGTAGGAAACTTATTTTCACTTATTTTTTTACACTTACATTAAGTGTAAACTTATTATCCATACACAACTTTCTCTCAATTTTTTATTATCAAAGTCATTGTTTCATTTCCCCGCTTTGGAGGTATGCTAGTTATTATTAATTTTCTAACCTACAAGCAAATTATACTTAGTGCGCGTCGTGTAGGTGAGACGTCCTTCTCGCTAAAGAGAAGTCAAACAAACATACAGAAGAAACCTCACAAATCTCATGCTAGAGAACAAGCTGATTGCATGCAACAATTGACCGTATTATTATTGAAATATGTATTAGAGGATTTCAAAACGACGGTTCTAAGCTGCTAGTCTCTCAATCTGTCGATGACCACCCAGCTTAAAAGGGGTTCTTGGTAGAATCATCCTGCCAATCACAAAAATTGCATTAATTCTTTGCAATATTTTAGAATTGCGTTTAACGTACGTAGTTTTATGATTTATCAGTACTGTATGTAATAATGTACCTTAGATGGGTGCTGGTGCAGGAATTGAAGCTCCCAACTCCGCTATGTGGCTGCCATACGGTCCTGGGGCTCCAAACGAGTCGGAAGGGATGCGCTACAGAGATTTCTCGATCAGTTTGCGAGATCTGTTTTTCTGAGATTTGCACATGCTCGCTAAAGATAATCCTGCCATGACCATGCCTCTAATTAATTATGTGAATAAGTCTAATGAATTATCGAGATGATTATAAAGATGATTTGAGGGACCGACCTTCTCCTGCAGCGAGATTGACATAGAGATCGATGATGTTGGCGCAGTTGTTGCGGCACTGGGAAGAACACAACTTGCGACTGAATTGCGCTTCGAGTAAAGAGTCAGTAGAAATGCCCACAGCCATCCGTTCGAAGCCGCAGGCATTAATGCACTCCTCGCTTTCGATCCATTCCACCAATTTCTCAGCCATCACAACCGACGACTAGAGATACATTATATGCAATTATTATTAGAGATCAGCGCTAATGACGTATAAGTAAACCATGCTTTCCAGTGTGAAATCTGAAGTTTATAAGACATCAATAGTTATAAGTTACCTGGCATTGAAATTGCAATGTTCCGTCCATCATTAGAGCCTTCTCGAGAACACATCTATTACCAGATGACGAAACCGAGAAAGCGCAGACTTCCACCGGCAGCTCCTCGCACGTCATAGTGGCGCCTGAACAAACAAATACAGTACAACATCCCCCAACATATTAGCTTAAGCAACGCATGGATGACACAGCTATGAATCCATTGACTATTACAAAGAGGAAGTAAATGATATAACAAAGAGTGACAAGATCAAGAACAAGAAATAGATGAAAGCAAAGCACGCACTGTGTACTCCATGCACGAAAATGACAATCCATATGATGAGGAGAGGTTGAGCGGCATGGATGAGGCTGGTGGAGGCCATCTCTAATATTCAATAAACACCAGTTCTTAACTTGTTGAGAAAAACCAACACAACCAGTTGAGCTCTTTAACGCCAGTAACGCTATAGGTGTGGCTGAGAATGAGAATGAAGCTCTGTACTTCTAGCGTGACTCGGGAGGCAATTGCGCGCCTCTCCAAGAAAAGGAGGCGTCGCGCGTGTAGAGTCACGGAAGAGTTTTTCAAAGTTGGAGTGCGTCACGCGTGAGAGGCAACGTAATACTTTGACGTATGGGTATGCAATTCCCTGCCGGGGATGGCCCAACATCTCCACAAATCGCTGCTGCGTTACAGTAAGGACAGGGTCCACTCGCTGACTTTTGAGGGCAGCCGACACGCACACCGCCATACGTTCCGAGTTTCATTCGTTAATTGCGTAACACGTTCTGCAACATTCCTCGCAACTTCTCTTCAGTTTTCCGCTTTCTCAGGTAAAGTCAAAATCAACATTACAGTTTTCGTCATTTTCATTTACTTTCGTTAGAATCTACTGACAAATACAAAGAAGATGGAGGGCTTGATGGGACATGACAACAATGCTATCCTTATCGTTATGACTAATAACATTTGAACGTTGAAATGTTTGTGAAAGAAGTTGTAAAAGTCTATAAACCTAACCAAACCATAAACCTAATTAATATAACCTAAAACTAAGTCATTATATATACCACACAATGAGACCTAGATAATTCTCTGACAACCCCTCTTATAATTTCATGCAGTGTCATTACCCATTCATAATAAGTTACCATAAATACAAAGAGGGACACTATCAAAAACATCCATTTCACTAATCATTTCAACATTAATTCTTGAACTCAACACTCATCATTCATCAAGGTACAAAGAGTTGGACAAATTAGGTTCATTGATTTAGAAAATTTTCACGCAGAACCCATCATGAAATGATTTAATTACTTGGTGTTTCATGCAATGGCAAACATTTGGTGTTTCATGCAATGGCAAACATTTAATCATCAGTGAAGCCCACTGTTATCACTAGACTAAACCATCAAGGTACAAAGAGTTGGACAAATTAGGTTCATTGATTTAGAAAATTTTCACGCAGAACCCATCATGAAATGATTTAATTACCTGGTGTTTCATGCAATGGCAAACATTTAATCATCAGTGAAGCCCACTGTTATCACTAGACTAAACCCCAGAGTGCCCTTTATCTCCAACAATAAAGTAGTTGGATCAGGGATAAGGTGAGCAGTTGTTAGCGACACAGAATCCAGCATAAGATGTTGTTTAGAGAGAGCTTGAAGGCCATCATTGGCTCTGAAATTCTCAAACCCACTTGATTAATAAATTTAATAGTTGTTTTTTATATTTATTCATCGAGATCTCGAACTTTTACATGCATTTGAGTACGTGGGAAGCCTCCACAATCCTCCTTTTTTTGAGAAATTCTATAAAACTTAACTTTTGGATAAAAAATTCTAAAATTCAATTGAAATGGAGGATATGCATTCTCTGGCATTGGCTCTATAGACTTGACTTTAGAGATCCACGAAGAAAAAAGGAGTTGGAATGAAATCCGAAATATTCAAATTTGATCAAAGTTGTTGAAAATATATGAACTCATTGATAAATTATGAAATATATAAAACCATGATAGCAAAAATATGAAATATTATTGAGGTAGAATGAATTAGGCTACATGGCAGAATAAAGTAGGAACAACAGCTCACGAAGGATTAATAGAACTCCTCAGTCCAAGAAATGTAGTTTTTAAACTCTCCAACAGCTATGGAAATTGCTTTTAATTGAGGGTGGACTCCTTAACCATGCCCATGCTTCCCAAACTTGTACAACCAACTTCCAATTGAACCGCTTACTAAAACTTCAGCATAAGAGAATTTTCCTTAATCATTCAAGTTGTTATTCCCTCGGCGTGGGTTCCTGAAGTGATCAACAAGGGAAGACCCTGCTTCTAAGGTTAACTCCTCATAATACCAACACTTATTGCAAGATCTTGATGAACACACATCAACAACCACCTAAGAAAAGGATATGCCCCTTTTCCCCTCGTATCCCATATTTGTGTGTCAAACACACCTCAAAAGCAATTTTTAGGGTTGAATTCGGTGTTTAAAGACACTATTTGGCCCAACAATCAGCCACCATTTGAATGAAGAGGTAAATACAATGTGGAAGTTAATTTTTTACTTTCCTTCTTCACAATTGGTTCAATATCATTATATACCAGCAGGACAAGTTTTTGTCTTGATAAAACTTGACTCTGAGTTTTATACCTTCATCAATTTGGAAATATAGAAAGCATTTAAAGACATACAAATATCTTCCTGTCAAATTAAGCTTGATTTTTACTTTCCTTCTTTACAATTGGTTCAATATCATTATATAAACCAACCCAAATAAATAGCACCGGTAGGACAAGTCTTTGTCTTGATAAAAACTGACTGTGAGTTTTATTCCTTCATTGGTTTGGAAATATACAAAGCATTTAAAGACATACAAATATCTTCCTATCAATTTAAGGTTTTCCAAAAATCGAAATAAAATAACATATCTCCAATCCTTTAAAAAATAAAAACTTTCAAAATAAAAATCATCATACGCCATGGAGCTCAAAACTATATTTCTTGTCTTCGAAGTCCTCAAATGACTAGGATTCTACAAGGAGAGAGAGACTAAACAAACTGGGTTCTCGGATGACCGAGAATCAGATGCAGATAACAAACATATTGGGAGTTAGGTCGAGCTCCTTAACCCCAAGTTAGGTTATTTAAGCCATTTAATCCCACTCTCCATAATAAAAGAAATGGGTAAACATATATATAGAAGATGCAAATAACCTGTTGATTGGACCAACTATCCATTATAAAATGAATAGATGGGCTATCCCCTATGAAATGAATAGCTATATTATTGGTAGACAAAACAAACGAAAGATAATAGGGTTTAGTTCTATTAATCAAGCAAAGTTGAGTGGAGGAATATATCATATCAGTTAGCAGAGCGATCAAGAATGAGGCCCAAAATAGTGAAATGGTGCATTATAAACCAAGAAAATAAGAGTTAGCTTGGCCTTGAAGGCATTGTATGACTTAATACGTTGCAGTTGAGTAATCCTCAAATAAAAATAGGAGAGCCCCCTACTTGGGTGAGAAAACCCAACCCATTTACGCCATAAATCATCTATAGGATTATTTCCTTAGAACAAACAAAAAATAAACAGATTTTTGCAATTATTACTCATTCCTTGTACAGACGCAGATGATCATTGGAGCTTGGAAATAACTGGGTGCTAACCAATGCTATTAAAAATTGAGGAAACAATTAACTTAATTACAATCCAATGTGATCTAAAACCTTGAATGTCCTTCAAGATTGTACTAACCTTGCAATTGGGAAAGAAAATCGTTGTTAAAGGTTTCTGCAGCTGCTGGCTAATGAACCCTGGGCGCATGGATGACTTGTGCTCCGTTGCAAGAAATTGTCGGGTTCTACTTCTCCTTAGCTTTCTCACGTCCACCCTACTCAGATTCTCAGTATTCCCAACTTTCTAGTCTTTTTTCCTCTTGATGTCCATTGCCTAGTGAGAAGGACTTCTTCGGATGGAAACGGATTTGATGGATCTACCAAATCGAAATTTTGATATTGCATTCATCACGAATTATTTCACAGCCTGGGCACTAAGCCTACAAATGTCAATAACTGGATTTGCGATGGACAGATGGTGATGGTGATCAACTGACACCATTTGTGCATTAAATAATCTAGATTATTTGGTAACTCCTTAATCTAGTCTATTATATAAAATATTATACACATAAAATCTAGATACAGGAAAGTTTTGATTGTGCCCGTAGATTTGACGATTACCAAAATTAAGTACACTTCATCGTTGACATGTATTTTCTTTTCCTCTGCGTATTTCATGGGTAAAAACTGCAGATACAGGCATATGCACGTCGAATTTAACCCCTTCCTCCATGATCTTGAACTCTTACTTCACTTCATGACTTAACGACACATGTTTCTCTTGAGCTCGTACTTCACCTCATGACTTAACGACACATGTTGCGTCGACGAAAATTGTCTTTGGTTCTTCCTACACGTCATAAATTTAATGGCATATGTATATCAAGGCTTCCTAATAATTAGTGAAACCCACCTTACACCTTTTGCAATGTTTTGTAGGTTGAAAGCGCATTCCAAACTTATACCTTTTGCAATGTTTTGTAGGTTGAAAGCACACTCCAAACTTATACCAGATAGTTTAATGGAGTTACTAGCACTATAGGTTTATCTAAATGGGGATATATCAAGCACTTAGAAGGACTAAATTTCTCAAGGTGCAAACCTTTTTTAAAGTAGAAATGTTGAAGAAATGTGTAATCCAATATTTATGGTTTTAGTTTATCTAATTTATTTTGTTTTATATATATGCAATTCTAAATAATTTAAATTTAATTTAAGTGCATATGTTATTTTTAATAATATTTTATTACCTTTTTTTTAATAAAGGACATGTATCATCTGTAGGATGAGCACGGAATGAGTTACACATCTCTCCCCACTGTGTTGTAGAATGCACCTTTTCGGTGCAATTACAAAATTCACAAACTTATCCCATTTTCTTATTTATTCTCGAAACACATTGAGAGTCGAATATTCTATCATGGAAGGGGCCTTGGCCATTCTCTGTATCTTATTAAGCATATGGTTGCCCATATTTCAAATATTTATATTTGATTTAGTTCTTATCAGTCTTTGTCTTTTGGCTAGCAGAGATTCTTGCAAACGGTTTGTCGTTTTTTCATTAAAATGGTACAAAAGTCAAAATATTCAATCCTAAGTTTGCATCAAAAGCAAAATGTCTATGATCACAACCATTTTATCTACCAATCGAGAAATTCAACCTCTTATTTGGCGACTTGTCGAATTGGACATATTTTATATACCATGATATCCTAAGTTTTCTAAGTTTTCTATGTTTGATTTGTTTCAACTAAATTAATGCTATGCTTTGGGTGTCTTAGCATTATTTGAATGATACCATGTTTTGAATTAATGGTATCCTTTGGGTGGCTTAGCATTAGTTGAAACATACAATGTTTTATATTTTTGACAATGTTTCGATCAGGCAGCCACCACCCTCATGTAGCACAACAACAACAAAACTATCTAAGTCTCAAGATTGTCGTCAATTGTTTTGTTGAGTTGTCCTGGCCTCCTTGTTTAAGTACAATACCTATGGAAGTGAGGCATCGGTTAAGAGTTTGAAGGACTACTGTAAATCAATGATGCCCTCACAATAGAGGTACCTTCCATTAACTCTTGTGGACCAAAATCCAACGGCAAATCATCAAATATCAAACCAAAAAATGACTCAAATTCGACAAATCTAACTCAAAAAACTCATCGATACAATTTCGACAGATATCCAGCAAACTGTAAAACGTTTCTTGTTCGACCACTGATATGCCTTTTATTTGACAACCATTTATACCAAAATAAAGGCAAAGATAGAGCTTTATACAACGTACATACGTTGTAAAACCGAATAACATTCTTTCGGTTATCCGACCATATCTGATG
Organism: Pseudotsuga menziesii; assembly: GCA_001517045.1. NCBI lineage: Eukaryota > Viridiplantae > Streptophyta > Pinopsida > Pinales > Pinaceae > Pseudotsuga > Pseudotsuga menziesii. Next base: position 70,733 of record LPNX011207544.1, read on the forward strand.
TATAAATGTCAGATGTCAGAATGCATATTCACCAAATACGCGACGACGTAGGAAATGAGGCACACATATCACCCCCATATCCGTCGACAGAATCCGGTGGCTTATTTTTTCCAGCACCCGGTATCATGCTCCGGTGCCGGTGAATTTTTCCATTTTTTTGTGATCCTGTTTTCTTTACTTGGGCCCACCTCACCTCACGCTGCCTCAACCATCCTGTCCTCCGCCACCCTCGAGCTTCCAACTCCTTCAATGCTGCAATTAATCTCTACCAACGCGCCTGGGAAGAAAAAAAGGATGCTGATCAGGGCCGAGAAGCCTCAGGTTGAAGCAAAGCACTGAAGAACGTCGAGCAAGGTCACCCCAGGTTGAATTTGGGCACAATCAAGGCCAGTTCATCCAACCAAATGGAGCATTTTGTGGATTCCAGGTAATTCTCCAGTATTGCAAAAACAAAACACACACATATCTTCCTGCTTATGCTTTTTATTCTTCGTCAAAGTACCATAGATGTGCTTGCTCTTAAGTTTCACCACCATCTGCAAAGCATTAAGAAACTATTAAATTTGCACAAAAAAATATGGGAACTTCTCAGAGAACAACAACGTACTTATCTAGCCATTTTTAATGTACATTAAAACCAGTTTCCAATGTAGGTCACCTGCTACAAACAATCGAAAGAATGGGAAAAGCAGGGATTAGTTGAAGCTTGAGACAAATTCATAGCCAAATGTAAACATGACCATGTTGATTACAAACTGTTTCGTGTGCGTTTCAGTAGCTCAAATCCTAGATTGTGATTTAGAATTGCTATCTGTGATTGTAATCTCTTTAAATCTTTTTCCATATTCATCACATGCAAAGAAAAATAATCCATTTTCTCGTCTTTAACTCTCGTCTGCCTTGAAAATGAATACTCTGTATGCTCTTCACAAATTTGGAGCTTAGACAATGTTTATGCCATAGCAGTATAGGAGACAACCAAAAGTCCCTCATTAGCTGGAATTGAGAGAAAACATAAACTTTGGAAATTGTAGTTTTTGTTGTTCAAATCTGGATTTCAATAAGTCAAGTAGTTTTAAAATGTGACATTTATTTTAGGTATAGAGATGATTACTGAAATTGTATAATTCCACAAACTGCAATTTTCAGACATAATTTTGATCAAATTTACTTAAAAAACAGAAATTGTATAATTTTGCCCAATTTTACGGGAAGACAAGGCCTCTTAAAGATACTGCTGAGTAAATGATTGAACATTAATTAAATATGTTGGTATAGCTATACATCTGAAAATAGTTGTCAAAACTATTACATTATTCCGTACTGATCTATAAGGAATTAAACAATTTTAATTATTAAATTATATATATTTTCATTATCAGAGTTTATCAGCTGAAAAAATAATGACTGCTTTATAAATATAATGTAAAAATAAGTATTGCTTTCTGGATATAATGTGAAACAAACAACAAAAGCAACATATTTTCAGGTTAACAATAACTAGCTTGTTTTAGTGAATACTTTCCTGCAGCTTAGCAATTGTTAAAACATTCAATGTTACCCAGTAAACTTCCTCTTATTATAAAATTCACCGAAGCAACTACCAAAGTATTTCCCAGTAAGCTACTTATTACTCACCATATTTTAAATTCTTATTATAAAATTCACGTTAGAAACAAGACAAATTTTATTGAAGAGAACAACTATGTTTGCTGGACATTCACATTTTATTTATATGTAAAGCTCCCCACACTCCCGAATTAATGGATCCATTTCTCTTAAGCGTACCGCTATTGTTTTTTTTGATAGCAACAACTCTATGGCATAGGATTTACTTATAATTACGTTTATAATAACAATGTTTCGGTTGGATTTTGAGATAGATAGCTCGGATAGGATAAAAGCAGGAAGCGAGGGAAAGGAATAGATAATATATTTGATACACGCAGGGATTGAGATAAGCAAGATTTTATTCCAGGGTAACCATAACTAACCACCACCTTTAATCTTTGGAACACTAACCATATTTTATTCTTATTATAAAATTCACCTTAGAAACATGACCGATTTGATTGAAGAGAACAACTACAGACATGCTGCTTAGATGCAAACAAGGATAGAAATGGTGTTGCAGAGGTTACCAAGATTTTTATTCTTTCTTGGTAGCATTTCTGTAGTTGGCTTGGCTGCCACAAAGACTTAATTCCATTTTGGCATCTTCGACTTGTCACCTTTTTCTGTATCTATATAAGGTATAAGAAAAAAGTCTTGGCAGATGGAAGTTGGGGCTGCTCAGCACAGTTATCGGCTTCTAGAGAATCCCTCACTTCTACTAGATCTTTACCCTCACTTCTACTAGATCTTTACCCTCACTATTTTAACAACACACCTAGATATCTTTTGAATAAGAGCTTCTTTCCTTGTGGCCCAAATGTATTAGAATGCTCTCTTCCAGTTTGGTTAGTTTTACAAATAAGATAAATGATCATAAATTACATAAATACATCAACATGAATTTGGGATAGTGTCAGATTTGGATGTATTTACTGGTTTGAATAAGAGGGAATGAGCTCCTCAACATATCTCAAAATGATTTTGGGTTAGTGTCATATTTGGCTGAATTTACTGGGTTGAATCAGAGGGATTGAGCTCCTCATCTGAGAATAAAATTGGGTTAGTGTCAGATTTGGTTGTATTTACTTGGTTGAATTAGAGGGAAAGAGCTCCTCAGCATACCTCTGAGAATGAATTTGGGTTAGTGTCAAATTTGGTTGTATTTACTGGGTTGAATCAGAGGGAATGAGTTAATCGGTATAGCTCTGAGAATTGGACAAGTTTTTATGACTAAAATATGTTTCTGGTCAATTATGTTTAACTATGACAAATGGCTCAGATATCGATCGGGGAATACAGTAAGTCAACTTCACGAGTTCATATGATTCTCATACTTGCACTAACTTAAATAAGATGGAGTCTTGGAGGATGCTCTAAGCAAATTTTTATCCTACACTCTAAAATTAAAAGATCCCTTGAAATTTGCATCTCTCACTTTTAACTCCTATAGATCATTATAAATTTAACGTTTAGCCAACAATAATCACAATTTCAGTAGATATTGTTTTCCAATTCAAATAACAATAAATTTTTCCATTGGCATTGATGTATACACCATTGAATTTTGAATGTTAAAACCTTGAAATAATCAATCAAATACACTAAAATAAGCTATTGATGCACTACAAAATTTTCACTTCTAATAAATGCTGCTTAAGTCAGATGAATGCAATAGGGTAATGGAATTTGTCTGCAATAGGGTAATGGAATTTGTTTGAAATGTATTCAAGATCTATCACGTTTAAAATGCTTCCAGACCAGCCATTTCCCCACAAGTGGAAGAGTACAAGAAGACAATACTTTTCTATATCAGGCATATATATTATAGTATATAACAGAATATATGTGGTTTGTGGTGGTTTTATAGAGTGCTGAGACTTGATACCTTTTTGCTTGAAAGGCCAAAATGATTGGCTTACCAGCATTAGGCATTTGGGCCATGTTAATATGTCACCAACACATTCAATCATGGTTCAAGCATCCAACCATAATCCAAATATCCAGTTCCCAATCTCCGGTCCTTGTTAAATGGATGAAGTGTAAACATAGACAAGGTTCAGCTTCAAAGACGGAAAAACCCATATTATGGAATTTAGATATTAGTTCAATGGTTTTATATCACATGGTTGTTTTGATTAGGAGACAAAACATATTTTAATTTTCTAACATGGTTGAGTGTTTTTCCATATCTATTTCATATAGAAATGTTGACATGTGTGTTGCATTTGTGGGTAGAATACTAAAAAAATGGTTCGAATGAAAACGTGAAATACTATTATGGATCTAGAAGTACAAGATCCACTTGGGAAAGACACATTTTCCAATGCTGATATGAATTGGACTCAAGTCGTGAAAGAGAATAAATCTATCGACCGCATTGCATTAATTCCATATTCTAGAGTTCCCGACTTCATCAAGGGGGAGGGAATGAACCCAAATGCACCATGCAATTTTGTTCGAAAACTATATAGGACGAATGATGGCATAGATATCAGAGGTTCAAATTCAACTATTTCAGTGTGATTAACTACATTTTTGTGTTGTATGCATTGTATATTTTTATTCTTGTTATATTTTACTTTAATTATAAAATTGGACAATTTCCATATGTATAAATATTGATGCTCATATGGACCAAAGGACAAGAGGGATGGACAAAAGCCTCCTATAAGAAAGCAATGCCATATTCAAAAGAGAGGATGTGAGTGTCATTTTATTGTTAAGCAAATGGCTTGTAAACTTGATGTTTCCATAATTACATACAATATGTAGGCACACGAGGACAAAACTGGATGGCATGCCATGGAAAATTTGATAGATTTGCTGATGCAATAGTGATGTATGCACCTTGTCTCTCCAAAGAAATGGTTTTGTTAGTGGAAGCAATGTATTACATGGGATTATCTGTTGATATGGTTTATGAACGAAACATGTTGGAGGTTAGAGAAGGCTTATTCAATGTGGAAAATGAAAGCACTAGAGATAGATTTTTGACACGGAGGGATGCCATCAACATTTTTAATCGATTGGGTAAAGCCAAATTTCAACTTAACAAGAATGATTCAATAAATGTGGATTTATGGTACCAACAAGATCAAAAGTCATTTTTTTTCTACCAAACCCCTCATGGTGAGGACATGCCATTTATCATTGGTATTCACACAGAGTAGATGTTACATAATATGGTAAAATATGCACACAATAATATTATCGCAATGGACTCAACATTCAGAACAAACAAGTATGGGGTGAGTATTCGTTAGACATTTTCTACATACGTACAATTGTTTTGATTTCGTTTTTGTATTTAGTGGTATTTAATATCGACATTAATGCAGTATCAATTGTATACCCTACTCGTGTTTGACAAGCAACAAAATGGAATCCCTATTGCATGGGTTGTGTCATCTCGAAACAGTTCATCTGACATCTCATTGTGGTTGTCCAAACTTATGGATAGAGTTCGACAACTTAAACCCGAATGGACAGTGAATGCGTTTATGACAGATGATGCATTGGCAAAAATTAATGCAATATAGTATAATGTATTTCATTTAGTTAATATGCTTCCGCATTTTTTTCTTGGTTCACTAATTCATTTAAGACAATGTTCCTTTTGCTACATCTAGATCTATTGGAAGTTGTCGAGTTTTGCTATGTGCATGGCATGTTAGAAGAGCTTGGTTGAAAAATGTGTTTAAGTTGGCTAGTTGTGAGGATATTTGAAGGAAAATATTTTCAACATTATGTGCAATCATGAATGATTGCTGTGATCCAAACTATGTAGTCCAATGTTTGGATAAATTTTATGATGATTTTAGAAACGAGGAGCGTTTCTTGGATTATTTTTCAAGGAATTGGATGCACAACCAAAAATTCCGTAAGAACCCTTTTAACCTATTCAATTTGTTGTAAACACATTGTTTGTTGAATATTGTACAAATTCCATACTTTTTTTTGCAGATATGTGGGCACAATGTTTTCGGAAATTTTGTCATACCAACTAGGAAACCAACAACGCCATTGAGGCATATCATTGTTTTTTAAAAACAAAGTTCATTTTGTGACCATAAATGAAAATGCCTACAACGGATGGATTGGCTTGTCTACACTTTGCTTAAAATGGTAGAACTCTATTATTGGAATGTGGTTTGCCTAAAGAAAGCTAGTTTTATAAATAACTACAAGTTGGAGCATATTGTAGATACATCTGTTGAAAATGCTAGAAATATTCCCAATGAGTATTGTTTTCCTCATGATCAATGTCAAGATTCTTATTGGGTGCAAAGTCAATCATCATTGAGAAAATATCTTGTGGTTTATTCAAGCCATAACTTTAGTTCATGTGACTGCCCATGGGATAAGAGAGGCAATATTTGTAAACATGTCATTAAAGCGAGCATGTTGCAAGAATATGACTATATGGATGTACATCAATTAGATATGTTGAAAGTCAATGCTGATGCAATGAGTGGTGGATCTCCAATCATGAGACATGATTATTCCATTGAGGAAAATCAAAACATTGATAGTGTTGCCTCAAATGAGAATGTTGACAATTATCATCCATGCGATTGATGAATGTGATATTGGGAGATGTCAAGAGATTTTTGATAGATGCAGTAAAAAAATCCAAGCAGTAATGGTGCAACCTCCACATTCTGTTTCAAGTAAATTATTGATGGATTATCTCGTGGATAAGTTTGTTTCTGATATGAATGAGCGATGCATCAATGATTTTGATTTTAACTATAATGACCATGAAGAGACATTGAAACAAAGAAAAAGTTTTTTGAGCCCTAATAAGAGGTCCCGCCAATGACAAACTAAGCATCCACTGCTACAAGACTTAAATGTGGATGTACAAACATATGATTCTTTCAACTTTCCTTTGACTGATGCACAAAGATTAGACCTCCCAGTGAATACCATGCCCATTCAAGGAAATTTCCAGTTGCAGAATGAGGTAGGTTGACGAAGAAAACTCTTGAACAAGAATTGGAGACAATGTATGCAAATAAAAAATCATCAACAATTGTTTCATGTATAATTCTGATATACTTCTTGAAGTTATAATATAGCCATGTAGTAACATATCATAGATAATTTAATAATTGTAATTATATTCCTAGGTGGAAGGCATGTTTTGAAAGGAACAATACAAAGGGTTGTAAGGCCTAGATATTGCATTCAAGAAAATCCAAATTCATCACAACCCATCAACCACCAACCCCACACATTTTACATCATTTTCGTCCTTCAATTCATCACCAGGTGTGTTTTTCTGTGGTTTTTCTTTGAAGATATATTTTTGTAATATTACTTGGGATACTAATACTTGCAGTTTATTGATGTATGTTTATATGCACATGTTTTCAAACACCGATGTCTTGTATATTAATGATGATGATGATGGTTAACGTCCACTCAGACCAAACTTTGGTTTATCGGACCCAAAGAAATGAATTATTTAGTTTGTTTTAAAATTGTATTTCTATGCTCAAAGAGCTTGGAGAGAAGCGTCCCGAGCTCACTATAATTTTGACAAGTTAAAAGGCTAGGAAGGTCGGGATTACAACAAAGATTCTGAAAGTGAGATCTAATGTGGGTGTAAGTAGGGAAATCTACGAGAAAGTTTTTTTCATTCTCTATGTTCATATGATCATGGAGATGATAGATCCTTTCTACCCATGGTGTTTTAGGAACTGCCCAATGACCAGTTTCACTATGAAGCTCATGGGAGTTCGTTCTTATCTTGGTTATATTAATTTTTTTCTTTGAACTAGTTAAAACCGAGAGATACTTTTGATCTTCTAGAGTAGGGTTGATGACCTCCTTATAATACCTTAATTTTCTTTTATCCTCTAAATCTTTCTCACACCACATTTTCTCCTTAAACTTAGAAGTGACAATATTTTTAATGTTATTTATATTTTGCAATGCAACATTTTCTTTGATCTCCCAATGGTTTAACCAAGCCCTGATATCTTTATACCAACCTCTCTTGAGCCTTAGGTGGTTTTGGCTGGACTTTAAATCTAGTTTAGGAAGTCTATGGTCTCCTATGTTATTGATTTTGTGCTTGTATAAAAGGAGCCTAGTCATAGCTAGGATCTCGATAGGGGAAAGACCCACTTTTATAAGTAGAATAGGGTAGGGTGTATTGCTTTTAATTTTGAGGTTATACGTTATAAAACACTTTTGGATTTGCTCAATCTTTCTCCAGGATTCTCTAGAGATGCTGCATCCACAAACCTCACACCCATACAAGATAACAGGAATTACTAAAGTTTCAAAGATGAGCTTCTTTTTATCCCACACCACAAGGTTTGCTTCTTTACAATTATTTTCAAGACCAAAATAAGCTTTCCAACCTCAATCAATCCTTTTCTTAATGCTATAGTTCCAGTTGAGCTTGTGATGAATATCAATTCCTAGGTATTTGTAAGAAGACACTTCCTCCAAGTTGTTATTGTCATAAACAAAATTAGCGCAAGTGTCCTTCTTGGATTTGATAATCATAATTTTTGTTTTGTCAGTGTTAACGGTCATACCCATGGTAAAGAAAAAATCCTTAAGAAGTCTTAGTTGCTTATCAAGATCAAATGGACTCCTTCCCATAAGAACAATATCGTCAGCATAGAGAAGAAGGATGATGACTATTTCAGCTAAGATCGTACCAGCACAACTTGCTTCCTCTAAACAACCTTCTAGCTTATCCATGTAAATGCCAAAAAGGGTGGGGGAGAGGGGGCAACCTTGTTTGACTCTGATATTAAACTTAATATTTTTCGACCACCCCTCTTTGGTCTTAAACTTAGCAATGAAATTCTCGTATAACCTTATTGCAGCAGCTCTCAACTCGAAAGGAACCTTTAGCTCTTCTAATCTATTCCAAAGATTATTTCTAGGCACTGTATCGAAAGCCTTTATAAAGTCCACGAAGGAACAAAAGAGATTGGATTTATCGTTATGACACCCCTCCACAATTATACTAAGTGTAACGAGATGGTCTGTTGTAGAGTGATGCCTTCTAAAACCCGCTTGGCCTTTAGCCCGCTTACCTTCACTTTCAATCCAAATGTTGATCTTCTTTTCCAAAATAATACCGTACAACTTGGCTAAGAGAGGGCTAATCATAATTTTCCAGTAATTAGAAGGGTTGTTTGTATCCCCACTTTTAAAAATATGGATAATGAGGCTTTGAGTCCAAGGTTTAGGGAACCCCTCCTTGACCACTTGATTGAAAAGCTTGTCGATGTGAGGGTTGAGGACAGGACCTCCAATTTTTAAGATTTCTTCCTGGTAACCTTCAATGTCCTTATCTTTTCCATTTTCTAGATGCTTAAACCCAAAATCTATGTCTTCTAATGAGAAAACTTCTTCCATTGTGAACAGGGTTTCAAAGTTATGTATGCCGTTAGGGGATTCATAAAGATTTTAAGATAGGAATTCCAGTTATGTAAAGAAATTCTATTATTATCTTTTGTTTTTCTAGTTAGAATCTACCTCCACAATTTCTTAGGAGCCACCTTAGAGAGGTGTAAGAGATTTTCTTGTCTTTTACGAATATATTGCATTTTTTTCCTTTTAGTTAGGGATTCGTATATTTTTATCTTGTCAGTTTTAAGAGACTCATCAAGAGACTCCTGAATTCGTATATTTTTATCTTGTCAGTTTTAAGAGACTCATCAAGAGACTCCTGAATTTCTTTCCTCTCACTTTTACAATCTTTATCATACCAAGGGTTGGTTTTGCTATTTCTTTTATTACTTGAAACTTCAATTGAGAACTTGTTAATAGAATAAGAGAGGGTTGTGGTAAAATTATGATAGAGGGCTTCTATGTTGTCTATACTTGATAAATGAAGCAAATAATTTTTAATTCATTTAGAAAAAGATTACTTTTATTTCTATCAAAGATCAAGTTTTTTTGGCTATGAGGATGATCTTCTATAGGATCTCTATGCATGGAAAAATTGAGAGTTACAATTAAAGGTCTATGATTTGAGTGAGGCTTGTGGTCATTTAAGATGTCAAAATTTATTATTTCGTTGTATAAAGAGGTGTCGAAGATAACATAGTCCACCACGCTATTACCAAGCCCATGGATACAGGTCATCTTTCTAGAATTGGGCCACTTCTTTAGACCGTTGCAAATTATGAGATCTTGAGCACTACAAAGCTTGACTAACTCAGACCCAAACAAATAATCCCCTAGATCTTTAGAGCTTCTTTTGCACCTTTCAGCTAGAGTAAGGTCTTTGTCTAACCAAAGAGGATTAGGGTTGGAATGATTTCTTAGAAGAATAGCTTGGTTGCTTGAAGTTCGAGCATTAAAGTCACCCATTAAGAGGATATTGCCTTCATTCTTTAGGCTAGAAATATGGTTTTCTAGACCATTGTAAGGACAATTTTTATCTAAATTGTTTTTCTTATAGAAATTAGAATTAATAGGGGAAAAATAACGATTGCTATGTAGGTTTTTTTATCATTAATTTCCTTAATCTCTATCCAAATATACTAGTTGTAAGGGTCTTTTTTATAAATCCTGGCATGGGGGTAGATGTTCTTCCTAATGTAACAAGCTATACCCCCAATGCCTCTACGGTAGGGTCGCTTGTTCCAGATTGATCAAAGTACAAAGCCATCTATGTTAGGGACCTTAGATTCTTCGTGCTCGCAAGTTTCAACTAACAATATAATATCAACTTCATTCGAGATCCAGTTTAGCTTGGGGCTTTTGTTCCATGGAAAGCCCCGACAGTTCCAAGAAAGAATTAGGAGCATGTTGAATTGCTATTTATTGCTATATTTTTTGTTTCTATCTCGGATAATCGCTTTTCTATTTCTGATTATTGCCCATTTTCCTTCCTTCCTAACTTCTTTTACCTTTTGAACCTCCTTTCTTAACTCTGCTTAATATTCTGGAATGAGATCTTCATTTATGAATATTTCCGTTCCTTTTAGACTTGAGGTTTTACTAAGTATGTGATACTTGTTGTGAGTAGAGCTCACCTTTATGTGGATTAGCCTCCCTTTATTCTCAGTTAATTTTCTCAACCTTGTTGCTTTTGTGAGACATGTTGTTTTAATTTGTAATCTATTATGTAATTCTATCTGGACTATGGCTAACGTATCTTCATCTACCTCCTCTTTCACACCAAAGATTACAAGGTTCAAAACCCTTTTGTTATGCTCATGGTTTAATTCTATCATTTTTTTCATTTAGTCTTTAATGGGTTTGATATCTAATTTACCTTCCACCCTATTTAGGGTGAGATTATTATTAACTTTTTCTTCTAGAGCTTTAATCACGTCCTTCATTTTAAGACTTTCTAAAGGATCATCATCTCCTTGTTGGGGTGTTTGAATCTTATCTTGGTTTTGTTTTTCTATTACCTATAATCTAATCTTCATTGTCTCCATTTTATTCTCCAATAATTTTATTTTATTTTTTATTTGTTTTAGTATCTTGTCTTCAAAAGATGTAAATTTGTTTTCCAGCATGGCTTCTAACTCTATTTGTACCTTAGTTTCTCTTTCTTCTCTAAGTTTCTCTAATAACTATATATTCATGAAGGCTATGTAAAGTAACTTTACTAGGTCTACATTTGACAATCTTTGGTAGATGTGGTGAATTATTCCTACTTGAGAAAAAAATATATGAAAAGTAGATATGTATTAGAAAAAAAATAATGTGTGCACCTGATGTAAAGATGTTAAGATGTTGGCCCTCACCCACATAGATTAATCGCAAGGGTTTGTGTCATCAACGCATGTAGATCACCTTTAGCCGAGGGTCGCCCTCAATCGCATGCAATAGATAGATTTAGATCGCATGCAATAGATTCAGATCACCTTCAGATCTCTATGCAATACCACAACTCTAGATAGCACAGATCACACCATAATAGATTAAGGTCACGTGTAGTGGGTTCAGATCGCATGCAATAGATTCAGATCGCTACATCAGATCGCACCAGATAGCATGCAAGATCTTTTGCAAGGTAGCATGCAAGATCGATCAAAGTATAGACCAGAAATATTGTTGCAGTGACAGATTGCATGAGATTTCAGTTTGTAGAGGCAGATCAAGTGAGGATCTGTGAGGCCGATTTGATTATTTGCCCCCGAATTGCACCAGATTTCATTCCATAGATCACAAATATCCTTTAGGATCAAATTGCATAGAGGGGTAAGCACCCGAAACGAAACTGAAGGGGTTTGCAAAAGCAAATCACATGAAACAGTCCGATCCCCGGACCTATTGCATTCTAGATCAGATAGCACCTTCAGTTCCTCACTCTCACGCTCAGTTCTTCAAATCAGTGCAATTCCATCAAATTTCAGAGAAATAGCATGCAAGATCGCAGCAGAAATTCCACTAAAACATCGCAGCAGCAAGATCGCAGCAGAAATTCCAACGTAGGATCGAGAGGCAGAGGCAGACGCATGAAACAGTCTGATCCCCGGACCTATTGCGTTCTAGATCAGATCGCACCTTCAGTTCCTCACGCTCACGCTCAATTCATATCGCACCCTCAAAGAAGCTATGCTCAGTTCAGATCGCATTCATGCTCAGTTCAAGATCGCACAGTTCAGATCGCATTCACGCTCAGTTCAGTTCCTCACGCTCACGCTCAGATCGCAGAGAACGAGGTTGCCATTATTCCCTAATTTTCAATGACAATAAGAAGGTACTGATTGAAGTTCATGTTTTTTTTAAGAGTGTTTCATGGACAAGTTATTTAATCATGCGTAAGTTCTAAGTGGATCTGGGAACATATGCCCATACTTGATGTTTTCAGCAATTCCAAGAAATTTCAATAGTTCTGGGTACCTTACGAAGCTACCTACAGGCATGGTTTTGAGCTATATGGAATAACGAGCAGGTGGATAAAACAAATGTCAAATTTGGGTCAAAGAAGTATGAATTTTGGGCATTTTTGAGGGAGAAATCAAGGTGCTTCCATTGCACCTTGGTTTGTTTTTGGTATTATAAAATATGGCAGCTCTGTACAGAAGCAGAGATAATGCGTTTTCTTGACAACTTTGTTTATTAATATAACTAGTTCTGTAAGCTCAAAAGAATACAATGATACTTCAAAGTTGAGATTAGTGTTGTTCAAGTTCCCACTTCAGCATATATCATGGGCTGTTCAATTCCACTGCAACTAAAATGAAACCCAACATATACATGGGCAATGATCTCAAATTTTTGGTGGCTGAATAAGAACAATCTTCTTATCGTTACAAATTAGCAAGATTCAATATGATATATTCTGTTAATCCATTAAATCACAACATTACCAGAGCTTATTTACCAGGTTAAAACTAGGCCCGACAAGACGAGGCATGTCACTAGTTTTAAATATGCTTAGCGTGCAGTATACTGTAATAATATAAATGTTTTTGGCTCACGTATACAGTTAGATTCTCGTGCATGCTTTTTAAGATGATTTTACACTGTAAGTGCTGTGGATAGAAAGCATGGGAAGGCTTGAAATTTATAAAGAATATATGCCCTTCAGATAATTATCTGTAACAGAATATTGATCTTTTTCATTTTTAAAATTCGTTGTACAAATTCCATTCGATAAACTGAACGACTTCAGCTTTATTGATTGAAAGAATTAACTTTCAGCTTTATTGATTAAAGAATTTTCAGGTATCATATTCCTTACTTTTATTTTTAAATAGCAAACTCAGGAACTCCAACAGAAATCACTCAGGAATTCCAATGTCCAGAGATGCTATTGTAGGTACGCTTTTCTTTTCGTTTGAAGAAAAACATGTCTCAAAGGGTTGTATGGAATAACATCAACTTTTTCTTTTTAATTTTTTATGTTTAGATTGGGAGTTATATGTTTTATAACTTAACCAAGACTTATATATAAATATTAAACGAACTTTGTTTTGTTAGTTTTTTATGTTTAGATTAACTCAGAGTTGTATATAAATATAAAACGAAGACTTGTATTTATATATAAAATACTTCATTACAAATCAACTCTGCTCTGGATTGCATAATCGACTACTTTTATCTCTAACTTTTGTTTAATCTAAAGGTATGAATGGGAAATTAACTGTGCTTTGGATTGTAAATTTGATTGAACTTAAATGAAATTCATAATGTTTTAATTAGTTTTTCAAAATCCAAAATTATGAAAAGGAGATGAGCTAGTTTCTCAAAATCCAAAAGTATGAAAGGGAGATGAGCTATGTCTAAAATATAAATGTTGTAGTCATAGTTTTTTAAATAAAATAAAATGATCTCTCTCTATTCACGAAAAAACCGTTCAGGGAAACCATCTTCATACCATTTTTGAATTTATGAATTTAAAACACAAGAAAAAGTAATTGGATTTGACCTCACATTAAAATGCTTTTCAGAAAAGCTCTACGGGACCATTTTCTTTTATAAAAAAGGTCCTTTTTACCATGCCATTTCCAGCGTATCTCAAATTTTGCTTTATTATAGTTTGAATTATATGATATTTTTATTTATTTTTATATATTTCAAAATGTGAGTATTAGAGGCAGAGGCAGAGCCTTACCTTCAACATTTTTTATCTTCACAGTACCATATCTTAAGATGTTAGGCATTTAAAAGTTTGGCATTGTTTAAATATGAACGTTGAAAACTTAGGTATTCAAAACAGTAATATGAAGAATTTCCAAACTTAGGTGGATGCTCGGCTAGCTGATAGATGATGGAATATGGTCTTGAATCGAAAAGGTATATCAGACCTGTCAAATGTCTTAGCATACAAAATCTGTTTGTACACTAATACATTTGTCCATGTATAGTGCCTTTGTGCAAATTCTGTTTGTAAATTAGATACTTTAGTCCATCTATAATGTTTTTTCCTAGCATTGATATTTTGTTGATAAAAAACATGTTTTGTAGAAGAGTGGACGTGAAAGGGAACTGAGATCACTTACCTAACAATTTCTCTGTATTCATTCATTTGGATGCAGTTCATGATGTCGAGTATGCATTTGGGGCACACGATTTTCCTACTAGTGGCGTGTTTGAGGTAGAGCCACGTCAATGCCCCGGTTTTACATTTTGTAAATCCATATATATTGGGACTACAAATCTTAGTCTTTCGCAGCTCAGAGAATTATTAGAGCAGCTCGCAGGACACTACAATGGAGATACCTACCACCTTATTGCCAAGAACTGTCATCACTTCTCTAATGACATTTGCTTGAAATTGACATTTGGTTTAATTGAAGCATGTTTTAGATCATTTGCTGTTAAGGTCAGTGAAAAAATGTGACTAAAAGTTGCAGTGTTTGATGGAATTTTGGGACCAAAATGTCTTGGTTTTGTGAACTCTAATTTGAGTGTTTTTTTTCCTTTCAAAATTGCTTTTTTTTTTTTGAATTTTTGAAGATTTTTCTGGAATTTTTTTATAAAAACATTGTTTATTTAATGACTTGGGGGAGCTTCAACTCATCATGAATTAGTTTGACTTACCCATTAGAATTGTATTTTGTGTTAGATTTGTTTGTTGATTAGAAATCTCATTTTGTTTATTGAAGTATTATAGGTTTTATACTTGCCTTGTTTATTTATGAATGAGAAGTTGTGATGAATTTGAGTATTATAGGTTATATACTTGCATTGTTTAATATTCAAAAATATAAAGGGAAATATGTTAAGACTTTAATACTTGTTTTAATTAATAGAAAAATAATTAAAAAATAATTAAATATAATTAATTAAAAGTTAATTAATGATAGTTTTATTTTGCTTTTAAAAAATCATAAATGTTAATTTTATTTTGTTAAAAAATTCAAAAACTAAATAAAATTAAAAATAATTCATAATATTTGTAATTTTTTGTTTTTTATATAATAATATACATGGTTCATTTTGATTATTTATTTTCAATGATGTTTTATTAATCACAATCTATAATGAATCATTTCATATATAATAAATATTTT
>LPNX011207544.1:86368-288191 GCA_001517045.1 Pseudotsuga menziesii
GTTTATTATAATTACAATACATTATGTTTTAATTTTATATTTATGTTAGCCTTTTTATTGTATTAATTTTTTTATTGTATAATTAATAATAATTATTTTTAAATAAAGATATATGTTTGTATATTTTTTTTATATTTTAATAAGCTGAAAATTATATTGATAGTTTAAATCCAACTTCATTTAAAAGAAAATTAATTAGATTTTTCACTTTAACCACCAACTTGCCTTGGATTGATAGTTTAATCTATTAAATTAATGTTTAAAAACATATAATTATAATTATTAAATATGTTTAAAACTATCAAATAATAAAAACTATAATTATAATAACTAAATTGATAGGTTTAAAACTATTAATAATAAAAATTATAATTATAATTACTAAATATGTTTTATATTATGTGGATTTTTTTGGTTGAACATATATGGTATTGAATTAATGTTTATATATATATATATATATATATAATTATAATTATTAAATAATAAAAATTATAATTATAATTGCTAATATGTTTCATATCATGTAGATTTTTTGGTTGAATATAAATAGTTTGATAATTTGTATTAAAATAGGTAACAATAATTATCCATTACAAAAAATGATATTTCTAGAAATGTAAATATCTAAAATGAAACTTTATATCACTTTCTAGGTTTTTATTTTTATTGTTCATCTCATTTATTGTTCTATCTATAGTTTATACATATTCAAACAACAAATTGAACCTCCTCCATGGCTATGTTTTCTTGGCATAGTAGTTGATTGGTTGGCTTGTCAAGTGTGTCCTCCATTCTTATGTATCTTGCATACTCTCACAATTGATATTGGATGGATTTGTTCATAGCCAACATATTTTCCATGTCAATACAAATCTAATGTGCCCACCCACGTCTCTTGTATTCCCCTTGACATCCTCTAACCACAAGTCCATTATTACAAAGTGAAGTGAATTATGCCTCATTATTTCCAGGAGATCTTTTATGTGTTCATGTATGTGCCTTGGCATCCTTTTAAAATCATGGAAGTTGTTCTTTAGCCCACTATAAACTTCTCTCCAATTTGCCATCGCTTCCAGGTTGCAGTCCGTTCCTTTGCATCCTTCTTTGCTTCCAACTAGGTTCCAATTCCATCTTGCTCAAATGTGGTTTCCCTTATTCTTTGGCCAATCCTCCAAGAAGACTTGTGACATGGATTACAACACTAAGAGTGAGAATGCCTTTTGTCTAGCCTCTCCTTCTACCTCCTTCCTCTCCTTGGAAGAAAAACAATTATGTCTCGTCTCCTAAGGGTTAATGTCGTTAAATTCCATTCTCCTCCCCTTGTGAATTCCATTGATCCTTCTATGCATACGAGCTTGTTTGTTTGTATAAGCACATTTACAGAAGTCAAAATGCACATATACAAAAGCTCTCTTCCGTATATGCGCATTTCTGCCTTCTATATATGCGCATATACGGAAGGTAGAAATGCGCATATACGGAAGAGAGATTCCATATATGCATATTTTTCCTTCTGTATATGCGCAGTTACGGAAGGAAGAAATGCGCATATACGGAAGCGCGTAGTTACAGAAAGAAGAAATGTGCATATACGGAAGCGAGCTTCCGTATATGCGCATTTTTCCATCTGTATATGCAGATTTACAGAAGTCAGAATGCGCATATATGAAAGCTGTATTCCGTATATGCGCATTTCTTCCTTTCATATATGCGCATTTCTTCCTTCCGTATATGTGCATATACGGAAAAGAAATTTCGTAAATGCGCATATACGGAAGGAAAAATACGCATATACGGAAGATAGCTTCCGTACATGTGCATTTTGCCTTCTGTAAATGCGTATTTACGGAAGGAAATGCACATTTTTGTCTTCCATATATGCGCATATATAGAAGGAAAAAATGTGCATATATAGAAAATAGCTTCTGTCTAGGCCCATTTCTGCCTTCTGTATATGTGCATATATGAAAGAGAGATTCTATAAATGTGCCTATATGGAAGGAAGAAATGCGCATATATGGAAGATAGCTTCCGTATATGCGCATTTCTTGCTTCCATATATGCGCATATATGGAAGACAAAAATGTGCATATATGGAAGAGAGCTTACGTATATGCGCATTTTGCCTTCTGTATATGCGTATGTAGAAATACGCATATATGGAAGCTCTTATACGAAAGAGAGATTCCGTAAATGCGCGGATACAGAAGGCAGAAATGTACATATACGGAAGCTATCTTTCGTATATGTGCATTTCTTCTTTCCGTATATACGCATATACGGAAGACAAAAATGCGCATATATGGAAGAGAGCTCGGCGTATATGCGCATTTTGCCTTCTATATATGCGTATGTAGAAATACAGAAATGTGCATATACGGAAGCTCTCTTTCGTATATGCCCATTTTTTCACCTATATATGCGTATTTATGGAAGGCAGAATGCGCATATACAGAAGCTCTCTTCTGTATATGCGCATGTCTTTCATAAATCCGCATATATAGATGGAAAAATGCGCATATACGGAAGCTTGCTTGCTTTCGTATATGCGCATATATGGAAGCTCGCTCGCTTCCGTATATGTGCATATATGGAAGGCATAAATGCACATATATGGAAGATAACTTTGTATATGCGCATTTTGCCTTCCATAAATGTGTATTAACGGAAGAAAATGCGCATTTTGTATTCCGTATATGTGCATATACGGAAGGCAAAAATGCGCATATACAGAAGCTCTCTTTTTTGTATATTCCCATCTCTGCCTTTCGTATATGTGCATATATGGAAGAGAGCTTTCGTAAATGCACATATACGGAAGACATAAATGCGCATATGCACATATACGGAAGCTCGCTCGCTTCTGTATATGTGCATATACGGAAGGCAGAAATGCACATATACGGAAGATAACTTCCGTATATGTGCATTTTCCCTTCCATAAATGAGTATTAACGGAAGGGAATGCGCATTTTGTATTCCATATATGTACATATACAGAAGGCAGAAATGTGCAAATACATAAGCTCTCTTTTTGGTATATTCCCATCTCTGCCTTTCGTATATGTGCATATATGGAAGAGAGCTTTTGTAAATGCACATATACAGAAGACAGAAATGCGCATATACGGAAGCTATCTTTCGTATATGCGTATTTCTGTCTTCCATATATGCGCATATACGGAAGGCAGAAATGCGCATAAACGCAAGATAGTTTTTGTATATGTGCATTTTTCCTTCTGTATATGCACATTTACGGAAGGAAAAAATGCGTATATACGGAAGCTCTATGGAAGCGAGCTTCCATATATGCGTGTTTCTGCCTTCCATATAAATGCGCGTATACAGAAGATAGCTTTCGTATATGTGCATTTTCGTCTTTCATATATGGGCCTTTACAGAAGCTCTCTTCCATATATGCACATATACGGAAGGAAGAAATGAGCATATACAGAAGTTATCTACTGTATATGTGCATTTCTGCCTTCCGTAAATGTGCCTTTAAGAAAAGAAAAATCCACATATACGCAAGGCAACTTCTGTATATATGCATTTCTGCCTTCCGTAAATGCGCATATACCGAAGAAAAAATGTAGATATACGGAAGTGAGCTTCCTTATATGTGCATATACGGAAGACAGAAATGCGAATATACAGAAGAGAGCTTCCGTAAATTCCCTCTGGAATGCATAAATGCGCATGCCCTCCAGAAGGCAGAAATGCGCATATACAGAAGCTCTCTTTCGTATGTGCGCATTTTTTCCTTCCGTATATGTGCATATACAGAAGGAAAAAATGTGCTCTCTTCTGTATATGCGCATTTCTGCCTTCTGTATATGCTCTGGAATGCATAAATGCGCATGCCCTCCAGAAGGCAAAAATGCGCATATACAGAAGCTCTCTTTCGTATGTGTGCATTTTTTCCTTCCGTATATGTGCATATATAGAAGGAAAAAATGTGCTCTCTTCTATATATGCGCATTTATGCCTTCTGTATATGCGCATATACGGAAGGAAGAAATGCACATATACAGAAGCTCTCTTCCATATATGCGCATGCCTTTCGTAAATCTATATATACAGATGGTAGGATGCGCATATATGGAAGCTCTTTTTTTTATATGCGCATTTCTGCCTTCTGTCATGCATATATGGAAGGCAAAAATGCACATATACGGAAGATAGCTTCTGTATATGCGCATTTCCACCTTTCGTATATGTGTATTTACAGAATCTCTCTTCCATATATGGACATATACATAAGGAAGAAATGAGAATATATAGAAGTTATCTTCCGTATATGCCCATTTCTTCCTTCCATAAATGCACGTTTACGGAAGGAAAAATGCTTATATACGGAAGACATAAATGCGTATATACAAAAGAGAGCTTTCGTATATGTGCATTTTTTCTTCCATAAATGCGCATTTACGAAAGGCAATGCACATTTTTCCTTCTATATATGAGCATATACGGAAGGCAGAAATGTACATATAGGGAAGATAGCTTATGTATATGTGCATTGCTGCCTTCAGTATATGTGCATATATGGAAGAGAGCTTCCGTAAATGCACATATACGGAAGGCATAAATGTGCATATATAGAAACTATATTCCATATATGCGCATTTCTCCATTTGTATATGTGGATTTATGGAAGGGATGCGCATATACGGAAGAGAGCTTCCGTATATGCGTATTCTTCCTTCTGTAAATCTGCATATACAGATGGAAAAATACACATATACAGAAGCTCGTTATCTTATATGTGCATTTATGCCTTCCGTAAATGCACATATATAGAAGGAAATATGCGCATATACGAAAGCTCTTTTTCGTATATGCACATTTTTTCCTTTCGTATATGTGCATATACGGAAGATAGCTTCAATAAATCATAAAATCATCATAAAATTATCCCACCACTAAGACATACCCATTCATTAATTGAGTATTGGCCTTGAGCTCTGCACTAAGACTATTTACAATACCTTTCTCATATAAACCAACACAAAGTCATTATATCTCATCCTACATGTCTTGATTCTTATCACATAATCACATCTTTAAATAATACATTATTATTAAATATTACCTTCTGAGGTTCAAAACTAAGATAATTGCACATTATGTCAACACCTCACACATCTTGGTCAGTCCACCATTAGAACTTTAAGTGGAAAGGAAAAATTCATAAACCACACATTATATAATATATGTTTTTCAAGTAATTACATCATAGTATATTTTGGTTTCATATGTAGAAATTAAAAGAAAAAACTCAAACATTCTCTAATGGGCCTTGGGTTATGGGCCTTGGGTTATGGTACCCATTATAAACTTTTACCAGCATGTGCATAATTTTACCTATATTGTATTTATAAACATAATTTGATTAGTTAGACACTTTAGAAAAAGGTTATACACATATACATAATTGAATATATATATAATAAAAAAAATCCAAAATGAGACATTATACTAAAAATGCCATGAAAAATAGTTATTTTGTTGTATTGATACTTAAAAGAAAAAGAAAATATTCAAGGAAAAAAATAATAAGATAAGATAGTTGGTGAACAAGTTTCTCAACAACTAGACCTCCTCTAAACTTACGCCTTCATGAATATGAATATTTAACCCTTTCCAATTTAAATGATTCCTTAAGTTTTACAAATTGAGATAAATGAGAGACTTAAAACTAAATACTTTTATATTATAAGAAAGTTACTAATTTTGAAGGAAAATAATGAAGTAAATTTTGGTATCTCAAGAATGATCAAGTTATACATTTGAATTGTTTTTTAAAGAGAATTAGTAATTAAAGATAAAAGTTACTAATTCTGAAGGAAAATGAAGTAAATTTTGGTATCTGAAGAATGATAAGTTATACATTTGAATTGTTTTTTAAAAATAAAATGATATTTTGCATAGATGATTAAGAATTGAATTGGATATATTGAAAATATAACCATTATATAAACACACAATTGTGAGTCCAATGAGATATGAGAAAAATTGATTTTTCTTTAAAGTTATGGCTTAATAATTGAGATGAGATAAAGTTATATTTATTGGTTAAATTTGATGATGTTCCATATATAAACAATCACAAGTATTAATAAAATAAGAATAATATTTATAACCTAGCATATTTGCTTGGCTAAAGTATAATAATAATATTTTAAATAAGAAAATTACATTTAATTTTTACAAAATAGTGAGGAAACTATCTTATGTGGAAACTAAAGAAAAATTATATGAAACAAACCTAGGATTATGGTTCAAAGGTCTCTTTTTAGATATAAAATATATTTCAAACTTACATTTCAATCATTAAGGGGAGTATTTCCTTAAATAAGAGTAGTTTGGTTCATCCTACCTCCATTATTTTATAAACTAAACTTTCATGGACAAATTCAAGCCATGCAAGGATATAGGGTGTCATTGAAAATATAGGGTTTCATATTTGAGTAGTTTGGTCCTTCCTACCTCTATCATTAACTACAAACTAAACTTTCATGGACTAACCCAAGCCATGCAAGGATATAAGGTGTCATTGAAAATATAGGGTGTCCTTTTCGAGTAGTTCGGTCCCTCTTACCCCCATCATTTTACAAACTAAACTTTCATGGACTAACCTAAACCATGCAAAAATATAATGTGTCATTGAAAAATAGGGTGTTATTTTTTAGTCTTTTGGTCCCTCTTCTTCCGTGATTTTACAGACTAAACTTTCATGGACTAACCCAAACCCAAACCATGTGTCATTGAAAATAAAGAAGGGAAACATTAGCATAGTCAGTAATAAAAGAGTTACAAACATGGCTTGCCATATATCCCATGCTTTGCATGTCATGTCTACACAGTGATACAAGGATGATTACAAACTTTCCGTAGCAAACCTCTATAAGGATTTCCAATGTAGAGGATTTATTGGTCTGAATACTTATTTGTGCTTATAACACTTTATTGGGTGTAGACTATTATTTCTTTATTGATTGGATGTTTAGTGCTATAACTTTTGTGTCGCATTAGATGATTTGGAAACACTATTAGAAATATTATTCGATGATTTAGAAACACTTAAATATTATTATTTCTAATCAAGGACTAAACATTCCATGAAACACAACATAATTTCATCAATTTGTTAATAATAAATTGAAGCCATTAAACACAATAAAGTTCAAAAAATTGAAAATTTAATTTAATTTATAACAATATAGATTAATTTTCATAATTATTAAGTTATTAAATTCTTTTAATTATATTATATGTTATCAATATTGGATGAAATCTATTTTCTACTGTAAATTGTAAAATTCATCGACAACTCTACAAAATTTTATCATCCATAAGATGATAAGATGAAATGCACATGCAATTTTCAATGTTCTAAAAACATAAGTCTCTAATCCACCATTATCTATTATGAGAAAATATAGTATATCCTTCAAAAAGACAATACTCATTACAAGAGGGGGAAATCCATATTTATACAAAACTCTAATTAAAGCTTTCAACTTTTGTCCCAAGTTACCTAAACATGGTGCATTGTTTTAGACTTCAAAGTTGCAAGCCTAGTGGGTTTAGTGGCAGCAATACTAATGGAGCATCTATGCTCTATGTATTGTTTTCGAGACTTGAACCCGCCTGCTTTCAAGTTCGTTGGCGTAATTTTTGTCCTTTTCACCATACCATAATTATTCTCCCTTTTTGACTCCTGCAAAAGTTAGAACATAATCAATAAATATGAATATTGATATCAATATAATGAAAATAAGGGAACATGCAAGGTAAGGGAGAAGACATAATGCATTTAGAAGATAATTATTCTAACATACAATAAATTATGTATCAATTCTAGTATGACCTATGGTATACAATATAGAACTTACTTCTCTTAAAATTTCTTGAAATCAAGGAGACTGTCCCAATGGTTGAAGACGATGTGATTTTTTGTGTATTTCTGATAAAGGTGTTGCTTGCTCACCTTGAAAATGGCTTTGGGAGATGTATATTCTTTAGTCTAGACAATGGAACATAAATTGGTGTAAGTATGCAACTGAAACTGAATTCAATGTAAAAGTTAAAAAAACAATACAAATGCATACTTGATCCATTTCATTTGCATTCTTCTCAAAATTATGACCATGCTCAGGGGTTTGAAACGATTGAAATGGTTTCAAAAAAACACCTACACCATAAATAAGAAATAACATATTATTAAATAAAGTTAACTCTATATAATGACAAATAACAAATAAAAAATAACATTATTTGGCAACAAGATGCAAGCAGGGAGGAGAGTTTTCAATATAAAGAGATTCTTCAACAACAAAAATAAGGTTCTTTCTATCATAAAGAACAAGAATTGAAATAATTGAAAACAACATCTGAGGGAAAAAAGTGTTCTCTGAAAGTATTTTTATAGAATAAACCAAGACTGCATCACATATAGGGTAGGGGGGATTTTAAATACAGTAACGTATTTTGGTCATCTGTGGACATTAATAAGACTTCAATTTCAATTTCTCAGATGTTTGGCTTTACTATATCCATTTATTCAATCAAACAAAATGTTAAAGCAAATAATCTCACAATGTTGATAAAGATGTTTTGAGTTACTACTACTTTCAATGACTAGAAACACAATTTGTAACAGATGAAATTGTTTAACTTTGGGTATTTTGGGAATCCTAAGAAACATGTAGAAAAACATCCAAACAATATTGTACAGTTGTTGTTGCAGTTGTTTCCATCACTTGGAAAACAAACAAACAAACAAAAAAAATTCTTTTCTCCAGCAACACGCTCATTTTTGTTGCGAGTAAATCATTATACCAATATACTACAAATGTAAAATGATTGCCTAGAAAATACTAATTATATTGAATTTGAAATATAAAAAGTGGGCATGCAAAATGGGATTTTTCTATCAATGCGATCATGATTCAGTGGTGAAGACAGTGGAGAATTAGGCCACCCACCAAGATTCAATTTCCCATGAGGCATGGGTGAGGCCAACTGTAAGTTTTGGGTAATTTTGATGGAAGAATACCCCCCTGGCATGGTATCTTGCTAGAAGGAAAGTTCTTGTGACTAGTCATTCTCTTGGGTTGTGCAATATACTCACAAACCAAGGTGATCTCAAACTTGCATATCAAACAGTAGGAACCATCAATATGGAAGGATCTAATGGGAGGCGCTGCAATATTGATTCAGAAAATGATGGCAGGAAGAATCAGGTTGTTGAAAGTAGAGTCAATCGGTCACCTAGCCCTAGATGTTAAATGAAAGAGATTAGAGCCAGGTAGGTAGACTGGGAGGTTGATTTGGATCCTGTCATTACACCATTATCATTGGATATTGGAATATGCTTTAAGCTCTTTGAAATGTCAGACAAAATGTAATTTTTTTTGTCCCATATGGCCACTTAGTTTCGGCAATAGTTTAATAAAAGCTACCTATCTGTCTATCTATGCCTTCAAGAGCCTTCTCACCCGATGTGTGGCACTTTATGTTTTTGGGCCAATTGCGTAGCTTTTGTATTTTAAAAGAAGCACTTTGAAGATACAAAATGAAATGTTTTTCTTAGAAAAAAGCTCTAGATTATGATCCAGATGATTCCAGACACGAATAAAAAACCCCCAGAACCTTACCCCCCTCCAATTCCACTAGTACATTCATTGATGGCTAGGCTTAGATTGTAGGAGGGTTACACAAGAATGAACTTCGTTTAGTTTGGATGGGTTTGTGAATTGGTCCATTCATGTCTGAGGTAGGAGGGAAGTGAGTGGGCTGGGATGGTTTGAACCACATAATAACCCCTTTCCAATAAATTATCAAAAACCTTTGTTGGGCTATTAGGGAAAGCCTAATAGTTCGTTGTAATTCATTTGTTTTAGGCAAGTTTCAAGGAAAATGATGGGCTCAATGGAGGGTGGTGACTCAAGTACTGAAGGACGATTTGATATCCATATTATACCGAACGTTATACTGAATAAGATGGAGATTAAGAGAAACTTGGGAAATTCAGGCCTTGTAGGAGCACATGCACCAGTCATCCAAAGGAATGTAAAAGACATGTGTCTTGGTATTGACTGAATCGAGTCACTCACGGATAACCATGGTATAAATAAAATATCATTTTGTTAGAATGATATATTGCTATATCGGGCATTTTTTAGAGCTGCTTATAGCAGCGTTAGGAGTAGGAATATGCTTCTTGTAGTGTCTATGGATCCTTGTTTCTGTCAGCAATTAAGGAAATGTTGGAAATATTAATTACTCATTGATCCATAATCCAATCAGCCGACTCTGTCAGAGTCTGTAGCAGGTTAGAAAGTTCCATAGAGTCTGACAAGATAAAGAGTTCAGATTTCTCGTATATAAGACAGTAGAATTTAGTTGCTGAAGCTAAGTTTCTAGGTAGAGAGTTATTGCAGTATTTAAATGTTAAGTCGGTTAGTTGCCAGAAATATTCTATATGAAGGATGAAATTGTAAATAAAAAAAATAGAGAGAAGCATAACAGAACATAGAAGAGAAGTGCAGGGAAGAAGAAGAAGGAAAACTCACTAAAGAGTTTGAAGCTCAAGCTTCTATTTTTTTACCAAGTTTGTATTTACAGCTGTAAGTTTTTTTATGCCATCATATGAAATATAAATCCTTAAGTTTATGGTTGAATGAATGTTTTATATAGCCACACATCTTCTCCATATTTACCTGAGTGAATGTTGTTTACATTTACTGTGAGCGAAAGACATCAAGAATCCATGAATATTTCACTGTGTAAGAGTTCCTAGTTTTAAGCGCAGAGGTTTGACACATCTTGTTTATTATTTTCTTATATGATATTGTGAGTGATTCACAATATAGTTGTGTTGCAGTTAATCCTAGGTTACCATAGTGAAAAGTGTTTTTCATATTCCTAAGTCCTTAGACTAGGAAATATAAAGTTATTGCACGGAAGTGAAAACTTGTTCGCACGTGAGTTGGTCGCAACCAAATTCATGTCGCAGTAAAAGCTGATTGAAGCCAAGGTAAAAGTCCTTCACAGGTGAAGAGTCCATCCTAGTTACTCCTTTGCAGTAACTCTGTTGTAGTGCAGTAAATCTCGCGCAATAATTCTGTTGCGCAGTAATTTCTTCGTGCAGTAAATTCCGTCGCAAGAAAATTGAGTCGCAAGTTTTGAAAAAGTAAAAAGGGGAAAACAAAAAGGTTGTACTGCGTGGTAACTCAAGTTAATTTCCGAGGCCGCCATTTTTCTCGAGATATTGTATCAGAGCTAGTTTAGGAAAGAAATCTTGTCCTAAAAGGACAAAAGTAATTTTCTAAGGAAAGTTAAAAATTAAAAAATGGCTTCTACTTCCGGTTCAAATATGTCGAGTTTACAAACTCCAATTTTTATAGGAAAGAATTATGAATATTTGTCTCTAAAAATGAAGGCTTTGTTTAGAGGTCAAGATGTTTGGTATATTGTCCATATGGTTATGCAGAACCAGCAGATCAATTAGCATATAATAAGCTCTCACAAGCTGAGAAAGATATCATGAGGGAACAGAGGATGAAAGATGGAAAAGCTCTGTTCTACATACATCAAGCCATGCATGAAAGCATACTCCCACGAGTAGCAGCAGCAATAACCACAAATCAATCAATGGGACACATTAGGGACATCTTATGAAGGTTTGGATAAGGTAAAGACTTCAAAGTTGCAAATTCTGAGAAGAGATTTTGAATCTCTGTCCATGAAAGATTTAGAGTCAATAGACTCATTTTATACCATATTTGTTGGTTTGATAAATCAACTGAAATATCATGGAGAAACCATAACAGACCAAAGGGTGGTTGAGAAAATTCTCAGAACTCTTCCCCCAAGATTTGAAAACTTGGAAGAACACACAGCCATGACAACGTTTACTATTGATGAGCTGCAAGGTTCACTCATCAATCATGAACACAGACTCAGTAGAAATCAAACATCATTGGAAGGTGCATTCGCACCAAAGTCATCTATAAGCCGTGGAAGAGGCAAGGGGTGAAATAATTTCAGAGGCAGAGGAAGAAACTTCTGAAGAGGAGGATGTAGCAGCAGTCCTGTAGATGTTGCTGGTAGAGGACAGAATCAGAACCCAACTCAGCCAAGTGGTCAAAGGTTTGATAAATAAAAGATTCAATGTCATTACTGTAATAAATTTGGTCATTATGCATATGAATGCAGGAAGAAGCAATATGAACAAGGAAAGTAAATCTAGAATCAGTCGACGAATACCAGCATTTCGTCGAGCACAATGTTGATAGCATGTGCATCCCCAATTGAATGCAATACCATCCAAGAAAGTCCATGTGACATATGGTATTTAGATTCAGGATGCAACAACCATATGAATGGTAATTTAAATTTATTTTCTAGTCTAGATAATTCAGTTCAAACTAATGTTACACTTGGAAATAATGTCCAAGTCACTATTTTCGGAAAAGGTACTATTAGTATTTTAACCAAATAGGGGGAGCATCAGTATATGTCTAATGTTTACCATGTAGAAGGTCTAAAGCATAATTTACTGAGTATTGGACAGTTGATACAGAAAGGTTACAGAGTTTACATGGAAGATAATCATTGTGTGATTAAATATGTACGTCCAAGCAACCAGCTGATAGCAAGAGTGCCAATAACAAGCAATCGATTGTTTCCATTGAGGATAGTTCCAGACAATACAGAAGTTGCATTCAAGGAAGAAAGTAAAGAAGAAGTCATGTATTGCGACAAGAAAGAAAAAGACAGCGCTGATTTTCAGGCTCCATTTCAAACAGAAGTTTAGGATGATTCCTAGCTATGGCATTTCAGATTTGGACATTTGAATTTTGGTGGACTGAAGTTGCTGCACACAAAGAATATGGTAAAAGGATTTCCATTGATTGACAAACCAGACAGAGTTTGTGAAGGTTGCATTTTTGGCAAGCAGCACAGAGAGACTTTTCCAGTTGGAAAGTCATACAGAGCGCGCACACCACTTGAGATTGTGCACTCTGATATTTTTGGTCCAATGCAATGTCCATTGGTGGTTGCAAGTATTTTCTTAATTTTATTGATGACTACTCAAGAAAAACATGGGTATATTTTTTGAAACATAAATCTGATGCATTTAGTTTTTTTCAGCAGTTCAAGGCACTCGTGGAGAACCAGAGTGGACACCGCATAAAAATCCTAAGAACAGACAGAAGCGGTGAATATGTTTCAAATGGATTTCTAAATTTATGCAAAACTCATGGCATATAGAAGCAATTCATTGCGCGGTATACACCTCAGCAGAATGGTATCGCAGAGAGAAAGAATATAACCATAATGGAAATGGCACGCATCATGATGGTAGCAAAGCATTTGCCAAATGAATATTGGGGTGAAGCAGTCGCAACTGCCGTATACATTATGAATCAATGTACGACAAAGAGTGTGAAGAACAAGATTCCTCAAGAAGCATGGGCAGGTATGAATCATAGTTTTTATCATTTAAACTTTTTTGGTTGTGTCACATATGCTCATGTGCCAGATGAGCTAAGAAAGAAGTTAGACAAGAAGGGACAAAAATGTATTTTTGTTGGTTATTCTGAAGACACAAAAGCATACAAGTTGTATGACCTTGTTGCAAGGAAAGTAATTATTAGTTGCGACGTTCAATTCGTTAAGAATGAATCATGGGATGGAACCGTCGAGAAGAATGTCAATATTGTGTCGAATGTCAAGCATGAAGACATGATGAATGAAACGGTTCAAACACCACAAGTAAATCAACTGGTCGCAGCATCGTTGACTCCCATGACACTGCTACATGGTTCAGCACAAGGAACATCAACACAAATCGCAGCTCAAGCTATATCGACAAGCACACCAAGAGGACAACATACTCCATCAAGCATTTCGACATCAACATATCCAGTGAAGATAAGAAGTTTGTGTGAGATATATGAATCTGGTACATCAAATTCCTTCTCTCTCTTTGCATTATTTTCTGAAATAGATGATCCACTAACATTTGAGGAAGCTGTTGAAGAAGAAGTATGGGCACAAGCCATGGATGAAGAAATAGAATGCATTGAGAAAAACCAGACATGGGAACTGGTTGATGTACCAAAAGATAAAGATGTAGTCAGTGTCAAATGGATTTATAAGACCAAGCAAGATGATGATGGCAATGTGCAGAAGCACAAGGAAAGAATGGTGGCAAGAGGGTTCACACAACAACCCGACATAGATTTCAATGAAATGTTCACACCAGATGCACACATGGATACAATCAGAACTGTTTTGGCCATTGCCACATAGAGGAAATGGCCTGTTTATCAAATGGATGTTAAGTCAGCATTCTGAATGGTTATATTGATGAAGAAGTATATGTGGAACAACCATAAGTCTATGAATTTCTAGGACAAGAACACAAAGTGTACATACTGAAGAAGGCACTCTATGGTTTAAAGCAAGCTCCAAGAGCTTGGTACAGTCGCATTGATTCCTATCTCATTCAGAATGGATTTCATAGAAGTGAAAGTGAGCCAACGCTGTACACCAAAATGAATGAGCAAGGTAACTTGTTAATTGTTTACCTATATGTGAATGATTTAATATTTATTGGTGATTTTGGCATAAAAGAAGTTAGAAAAGTCATGTAAAGTGAATTTGAAATGACTGATTTGGGGCTCATGAAGTTCTTTCTAGGCATTGAAGTCCAACAATCTGAAAGTGGTATTTTCATATCACAGTCCAAGTATGAAAACATAGTTTTAAAAAGATTTAATATGTCAAATTGCAAGGCATCCCCAACACCAGTAATAACAGGTTTAAAATTGAGCAAAGATGATGATGGATCAACATTAGATCCTACGCTGTTTAAAAGGATTGTTGGAAGCCTTATGTATTTAACAGTGACAAGACCAGACATCATGTATGGAGTAAGTATGATCTCAAGATTCATGGATTCACCAAAAGACTCACATTGACAAGCAGGTAAAAGAATTCTGAGGTATGTAAGTGGTACAAAAGATCTTGGCATAATGTATTCAATTTCATAAAATTTTAAACTCATTGGATATACTGGCAGTGACAATGGAGGTAGCACAGATGACAGCAAAAACACATCTGGGTACACATTTCATTTTGGTACAGGTGTTGTTTCGTGGGCTTCAAAGAAACAACCCATTATAACTCTATCTTCAGCAGAAGCAGAGTATGTCGTAGCTACAGGCGCTGCATGTCAAGCTATTTGGATGAGAAGAATGTTAAATGATGTGTCACAGAATAAGCAAGAACCAACAACCATTTTCCACGACAACAATTCAGCCATTGCCTTGTCAAAGAATCATGTGTTTCACAAGAAAACCAAACACATTGACACAAGGTATCATTTCATAAGAGAGATGGTGAATAACAAAGAAATTTGTTTGGAATTTTGCAGGTCTGAAGATCAACTTGCAGACATATTTACAAAACCATTGGCAAAGGATACATTTCTGTATCTTCGAAGTTATTTGGGAATGAAAAGTTTTGTATAGTGAACTCTGTCATGAACAGAGCATGTTTTCTGCTTTGAAAACATTTTGTAATTTTTTTTTATTTATTTATTACGATTTGCTCATAATTAAGGGGGAGTGTTGGAAATATTAATTACTCGTTGATCCATAATCCAATCAGCTGACTCTGTCAGAGTCTGTAGTAGGTGAGAAAGTGCCAGAGAGTCTGACAAGATAAAGAGTTCACATTTCTCGTATATAAGACAGTAGAATTTAGTTGCTGAATCTAAGTTTCTAGGTCGAGAGTTATTGCAGTCCTTAAATGTTAAGTTGGTTAGTCGCTAGAAATATTCTATATGAAGGATGAAATTGTAAATAAAAAAAACAGAGAGAAGCAGAACAGAACAGAGAAGAAAAGTGTGGGGAAGAATAAGAAGGAAAAGTCACTGAAGAGTTTGAAGCTCAAGCTTCTGTGTTTTTACCAAGTTTGTATTTACAACTATAAGTTTTTTTATGCCGTCATATAAAATATAAATCCTTAAGTTTATGGTTGAATGAATGTTTTAGATAGCTGCACATGTTCTCCATATTTACCTGAGTGAATGTTGTTTACATTTATTGTAAGTGAAAGACATCAAGAATCCATGAATATTTCATTGTGTAAGAGTTCCTAGTTTTAAGCGCAGAGGTTCGACACATCTTGTTTATTATTTTCTTATATGATATTGTGAGTGATTCTCAATATAGTTGTGTCACAGTTAATCCTAGGTTACCACAGTGAAAAGTTTTTTTCATATTCCTAAGTCCTTAGTCTAGGAAATATAAAGTTATTGCGTGGAAGTGAAAACTTGTTTGCACATGAGCTAGTCGCAACCAAATTCATGTCATAGTAAAAGCCAATTGAAGCCAAAGTAAAAGTACTTTGCAGGTGAAGAGTCCATCACAGTTACTCCTTCGCAATAAATCTATTGTAGTGCAGTAACTCTCTCGCGTAGTAATTTATTCCCGTAGTAAATTCCGTCGCAAGAAAATTGAGTCGCAAGTTTTGAAAAAGTAAAAAGGGTAAAATAGAAAGGTTGTGCTGCGCGGTAACACAAGTTAATTGCTGCGGCCGTTTTTCCCGAGAGGGAAACATCCTTATGTAGTTTAGAAAATGGGGTTGTTTAACATTTTATCTCCTCAAGGACAAGCAGTAGCTGGAGTACATGTCAAAACTTATGAAGTATCGGCTGAAAATATGCAAATTTAAATGTTAAAATTTTCTCTATTTCCCAAAAACTTAAATAAATAACTATTAAATAAAAAGAAAAAAAGGCTAAGGAAAATTTTTGGATGACCATTCTTACCGTAAGATATGTGTGGATGGATTTGTAGCGTAAATTGTGACTAGAACGAGTAGAAGAAGGAAAAATACCAATAAGTTCTGAGAATTTTCGTGGACTTAACCTCGTATTAATAGCAATATGAGCAAGATATTCAACCCAAAGATTTGCCATGGTAAATTTTTTTTGAAAGCTACATGAATTGCTGCCTATATTCTTCAGCTCACATTCAAGTCTGATGGATTGCTGATGCATGAAAGTGGAAACTATTAGCTTCGTACTTTCTACCTTAGAGTCAAAACCAAATCCATTGTATGTATTTGACATTGGCAACAGAAAGTAATCAATGGTTGCATTCTCCAATTGAGAGGCAATTCTGGCTTCCAATTCAGTTTAGTATTTGCTATTAAGGTTGTAGCCTAAAGATTTGTGAAGCAAAGAAAACAGGAAATCAAGAGGTACAAGATATATTTCCAAGGGAGGTAGTCTAATAACACATTCCAATAACCTTTTAAGGCTTCCATTTCTCTTCAGTGTTCCATTTATATAATCTTTTCTCAAACACAATCCATTTGCTACTATATTGAAACAAAATAATAACATTATTTATTTATTTATTTCCATTATTTGTAATATTGACGTTCTTATTAGAGATAAGCGCATAATATATTGACCTTGTTATTGTAAGATTGACGTTTAGCTGATTCAGAACTTTGCAGCCTAGATTTACTAGAAAGAGGATTTGAGATACTGAAACGCACACGAAATGGTTTGTAATCAACATAGTCATGTTTACATTTGGCTATGAATTTGTCTCAAGCTTCAACTAATCGTTGCTTTTCCCATGCTTCCGGTTGTTTGTAGAAGGTGACCTACATTGGAAACTGCTTTTTATGTACATTAAAAATGGCCAGGTAAGTAGGTTGTTGTTCTCTGAGAAGTTTCCATATTTGTTTGTTCAAATTTAGTAGTTTCTTAATGCTTTACAGATGGTGGTGAAACTTATGTGCAAGCACATTTGTGGTAGTCTGACGAAGAAGAAAAATCATAAGCAGGTAGACATGCATTTGTTTTGTTTTTGCAATATTGTTGTATTTTTTTTTGGTAGGATCAAGAACAGAGGAGAGATGTTATTTTGGGCTTGAGACTGCAGGTGGAGTACTACAGGAGAATTCCATGGAATCCATGAAATGCACCGTTTGGTTGGACTAACTGGCCTTGATTGTTCCCACATTCAACCTGGGGTGACCTTGCTCGACATTCTTCACTGCTTTGCTTCAACCTGAGGCTTATCGACCCTGCTCTACATCTTTTTTTTTCTTCCCAGGTGCGTTCAGGCAGGTGTTCACTTTGAATTTGGTGGAGATTAATTTGAGCATTGAAGGAGTTGGAAGCTCAAGGATGGCAGAGGACGGGATGGTTGAGGTAGTACGAGGTGAGGTGGGCCTGAGCAAAGAAAACATGAAATAAAAAAAATAAAAAATTCACCAACACTGGAGCATGATACCAGGTGCTGGAAAAAATAAGTCACCGGATTCTATTGACGGATATGGGGGTGATATGTGTTCCTGGGCCCATATCCTATGCCATACTCGACTCCTAGGGATCGGATATCCAACCTTAATGGCAAGGTGAAAGTCCTTTTATCAACTCGTTCATGTTGGATAACTGACTACCTGTTCGTCGGTTATCCAATCACTCTGAGGACACACGCATAATAGAATTCAACACTTGGGTGTCAGATAAGTGACGAAATAGATTCATATATCTGGCTGCCATGGAGAAGATGAGTTTTCTATCACCAAGGATAATTTGCCACATAACCATTGTATCACATCCCTATATAGACTCCCAGTACGTAGGATATTTGACGAGTGTACAGTGTATCTGACAACAATTCCATGGTATTGACGGCACGTTCATCGATTTTATTGGCTAAGTACGTCGACAATCCGATGGTATACAAACAATAAAAAATTATTCTGGAAGGTTTTAACTAAAGGTTTTGTCCTTATTTTTCCTATTAAAAAATAGAAAAGGTTTTTTTACAATTTGTTATTTCAATTGGGATTTAATTTTAATCCCTTTGTTAGGGGATGGCCAAAAAGGAATCACACTATATATTAGCATACAAGCTCAAAAATATAAATTGATACCTAAATATCCAACAAGCTATATTCTAGGCAGTTTGAACGACATCAAAGTCTTGGCATTCTTTGGCAGATTAAGAGTGGAAGATGAAAAGAAAAATTAAAAGTAAAAGTAAAAGAAAGGAAAAAAAAGGTGAAGCACACAATATAAAAGAAAATTTGGAAATCACTTTAGTCTTTAGAGCACACCAAGAACAAGTGACCAACCTCATATTAAATTTCTAGAGGAATGTACAATTGTCATCCCTCTTTCATCTGAAGGTCGGATTAATGGAGCATAAATTCTCATGTGTAAACCCTTTATATTCATTTGAAACCTAGATTTTAGTAGGAACAATGTAAAGTGGGTAAATTAGTCATCTTGTTTTTCAAATAACAAATAGAGTCTATGAATAATAGTGTTCCTATTATGGCTTAGACCCTAAATTCCAATGAGATATGTTTCCATAGAAAAGCTAGATGATGATTCACTTTATTCACATGCATTCATATCATGCATCAAACATGCATTCATTAATTAATAGTCACATGTCACTAAGTAGTTGTTTACTCATATTCAGTCAGTTGTAATTCTCTAGCCTCAGTTCATAATTTTTTTAGGCTTTGTTTTTTGATGGAAACATTAGAGCTAGCACTTTCATCCTCAATATTCCATACTTTTAAAAAATATGATCATTTTACTATAGTTCACATATTCTCAAATTACCCACAATTAATAGTAGTAGTCATATTAACATTGTGTCTAGTTTAACATTCCAAAAATAAATTGTTGTTGTAAGAGGATGAAGTCTTAATATGGGATTCACAAAGCAATCATAAAGCACCATAGATACCAAGTAACAACTACGACACAAGAATATACATATTTCGATTCAAGGGTCACAAAGATGGGCAAGATCGCGATTTGTAATATAAATGTGCTTCATAGCTAATAGTTTCATTTCTCATGATAACTTCATAACTCAATATTATCAGATACAATGGCATTTATGACATACATCTCCCTTTTAATCATGGCTTGGGGAAATAAATGAAAAGGAAAACCTATCATATCATGCATATGCTTAAGATATATATTTGACATCATTAATATCCATCCAATAGACAAGCAAGCTAATCGCACATTGAACTTCAAATAAAACATTGAATGGCTACACTTGAAGGGGGGCATTATTGCATGTAGTTATTGTAGGATGGAAAAGACACAGTTGTCATAGATCAAATTAACCTAAAGGAGGACCTCTATTTAAAGGAGAGAATAGTGTCTACACATAGATCATAAAACCTAGAGATCGCATCCAATTCATCATGCCCATAAATAATAAAAAAATTGTTGTAGATTGGAGGATGGAGGACGTTGGGACTAGGATTCATAAAACAATCATGAATACCATAGATACTTATCAACAATGAGGGCACAACTAGATCCATATTTCCATTAAGAGATTCCACAAAGATGGGACACAAAGCTCGTGATCTATGAAATAAATGTGCCATTGTGTGAAGGATCGCTTGATATAGATTTGTTTCCATCTTGTTTTCGTTGTTTCAATGTATGTTTCTCAATACATTGTGACACTAATAAATTATTAAAATATTTGATTGTTAATATTATGTGGGAAAATCAAAGGAAAAAAACCATACACAAGGCTTGAACATCTATGACTTATGTATATGGGGAAGTAAATATGCTGCACACATTTCTCTCTCTAATATTTATTTTGGGAATGATGTTAGTGCATAAAAAATTATAGCTAAATTAACATTGAAATAACCCCCCCTTTATATTTATTTGGGAAGGAAAGAAAAAATGATAAAAAATTAACAACACCGTGACCATAATGAGGTGTTGAGAAGCTCAAATGGAGATTTCTTCAAAATTGTAGCTTCTTAAAAACTAAAATATCCACACTAGTCTCTTTGGAACTTCTTACCCCATGAAATTCCATGTTTCATTTTGTATTTATTGGTCCTTCCTTCTCTCATCAAGCGTAGAAGAAGATCCTTGAAATTATAGTGATAGGTACAACTTTATAGAGGATTTTCAAGGACTTCATTTATGGACAATATGAATATGAATAAAACTAGAAATCAAGAACGTCGTACCTTATTTGGGACCCAATACATTATTTATGGAAATTTATTGGTCAAATACAAAAAAAATCAGGTTCACCTCACCTTGGGAGGTCTAGAGAAAAAACACCATAGCTTGGGGGAGGCCTAGGGAATTATAGTTGGCAAGTAAGAGAGATAATGGATGAGTGCCATAGCTTGGAGCACTATTTTGGTCAAAGGAGATCACTTGATGATGAACATTGTACCCCAAGGGAGCATTATGGTAGCTTGATAATGAATCTACTCTTGCAAGAGGAATGCTTGGTGCAAAAGATGCATCAAAATCATTGTGAAATGACTTTATGGGACATTTAGACATTATTTAAGGAACGAGCCACATATTTGGAGGAAAGTAATTTATATGAAGAAGCAAAATTTAACATAGATGACATGGTCCAAGTTGCTAAATAGATATAAATAAATAATTAAAGCATACTCTAAATAAGTATAATTATGGCATGTGACAAGTGGTCCTGTTCAAAAGGTAAAAGAGCTCTCAAGTCAATATTTTGACCAATATGCTAAATACGGATCAAATGTGAACTCCCTTGCATGCAATAACATAAGTGCTAGGGTTCATGAGGACTCTTCAAGTGGTATGTTGGGGTTCAAGGGGGCTCTAAATTACATGAAATTGACACAAGGGAGGTGCACCCTAGGTAAGAGGGAATGGTTTATGGATTAAAATATTATTTTCCTCTCTAAAATCCTAAAATACATCAATCCATAATTTGAGAAGACATGAGCCTAAAAATAAAAGAAAAATTATTTGCTAATGACATCATTGGAGGTGTGGGAGTTCCCATCCAAGGTTAGTTGAAAATATTTTGGGAGGAATAAGTTAAGGGGCATTTCAA
Source organism: Pseudotsuga menziesii (assembly GCA_001517045.1). Taxonomy (NCBI): domain Eukaryota; kingdom Viridiplantae; phylum Streptophyta; class Pinopsida; order Pinales; family Pinaceae; genus Pseudotsuga; species Pseudotsuga menziesii. Next base: position 108,328 of record LPNX011207544.1, read on the forward strand.
TGTGTGTTTCTTAAACTTTTTCTATGTTCTTGTGTTGATTTGTTGGTTGTAAATAACTTGTACAAATCTACTAGAATAATCCTTGTAGAACGTAGTTTTTATCCAATAAGAGGGTGTTATAATTTAGGTGAAAACCTCATTTCATATTGTTGTAATCATTTTTTGTATTGAAGTATATATTTTTATTTTAATGTCTTGATTAGTGTCATTCATTCGATGTTGAGAACTACCCTAATTCAGGTTGATGGTTAAGTGTGAGTACACATGTAGGCCCTTTATATATTTTGTGAAAACACCTTGATGAATGATGTGAGTTTGAATTTCTCTACCCATGGTGAATACCTTGGGAACCAATGACACATCATTCACATTGTAGGGATTATAATCTCTTTATATCCATGTGATGGGAATATTCTAGAAGAAATCCAAGATATATGCTTCTCTAGGCATAAGTTGTTGAATGGTAGGTGGAGGCTAGAACTTGTTGAATGACAGGTGGATGATAGACAACTTTGAGGAATGGTTCGTGACCTTTGCTTTATAAAAAAAATTCATTTAATTACTTGATCACTATAATGATTTCATTTCTTTTGCATTGCGTGGGACCTTTGATATAGCCCTATCTTTCTTTGTATGACCTTAAACTCAACATTAGACTATGTATTGAAGCCAACATCAACTATATATAACCATTTAAATGCCCAATCCCTATGCATGGATAATCCTGAAGAGAAATGGGATTGTCGTTAATCTATGATATAATTTGATGAAATATTTATTTTAATTGCAATATAAAAGCTCAAATTCAAATACCTGAATAATTGATGGTTGTCCTCGTATTTTTTCCTTTATTGTTCATAAAAAAGATATCCTCCAATAGTTGTTTTCCTAATTTAACCAACAATTAAATACTCAACAAAATAATAAAATAGATTAACGACATTTTTATAACTAAATAATAAGAAAAAAGACTTGAGTGCATGGATACCTGGATGAGCTCCTCTCAGTTTCAGGAATGAATAATTGGAGTATTTTAATATTCGAGAAAACCTCCCTCCACTTGAATGAGAAGCAACAAAGTCAACATTGACTTTGTTGTTGCTCTGTTGAATTGAGGGAGGTTTTCTCCAAGATTATCCAAATCCTAATTTATTCTCTACTAAACAGGTCCAACCACAAGAAGGTGGAATCTCTCATGGCCCATCCACTCCCCCTTCACATCACTCTCAATTCCCTAGTACCCAATCTATCTCCTAGAAAATAGTTGAAAGCAACACATCAATATTCATGCATATATAGACACTAGCATAACAAAAAATTCCCGTGGTTTTGCACATAATGAAAATATAGCAAACATGCATTAACACATATTAACATTCATTCATTCATTCAATCAATCAATCAGTCATAGACACATGACAATAATACATATGAATAAATTGTATCATAAAAATATGTTTACATAATATGATACAATATCGTTCTAAATATATAACAAGTGTAATCATTTATTTCTCGATCTAGTAGAAAATAGTTGAAATCAATGCATCAAGGTTCATGCATAGACATTAGAATAACAAAAATGTCCATAAAAACATATATGTAGTTTTGTACATAAATAAACACCTAGCAAACATGCATCAACATATATTAACATTCATTCATTCATTCATAGACAAAAAATAATTCCTCTAAATAAATTGTATAAAAAATGTTTGCATAATACGAAACAAGATCCTTCTAAATATATAACAAGTACCATCAAATTAAAATGTTTACATAATATCAAATGGCAACATGGACCTAGTAATATACCAAGTACCATAATTTATTTATTGATATCTTTTTATTTTTTAGGAAATCAACAAGGATGTCAGATGTGCCTTTTTCCCCTGCAGTTGTCCTAGGATCTAAATGTCTTATTGGAAACCTATACAAACTTCGACGTGGCTGCAAAATGGGTGGGGCATTAACTGCAAAAATAAGGAAATATTAAATTGATATTTTTAGTTATTATTATTACAAGTGTTTTATCAATAAAAAAATAGTAGAGTGTTCATTACCTGCTTCAGTACTGGAAGCAGGAAGAATAGTTTTATGGCATGGTCATATGTTCCTCTTCTTATCTGGCCTCATCATATACATGATCTAAATTTGAAACCAAAAAGGTTATCATTAATACACCATTTGCAAATAAATATTTTTTATTGTAATACATACTACATTTTTTTGTAACACATGAAATACCTCCAGTACCGAGCTAAACACCAATTGCAAGAGGCACTCTAGCATCATTGGGCTCATGTGTTCCACTACTTGGGAAAATTGTATATACATTGGTTGACTGCTTAAAAGAAACAAAAATACATTATTTTATGGCAAAAAATAATAACCAATAAATTGCACAAATAATAAATTATAAATACTCTTGATTGCTTTTATTTACTGTTGGGTGCTGGAAGGTTGTGTTTATCCCAATATTCTCTTACGTTCAACCAATGATTGATAGTAATGCTAGTAAGCATGCTTGAGGTATTCCTTCATAGGAGCCTCATTGAATTGTGCACCCTCAAATTTTGCAAAAGTACACGGATTTTTCTTCTTTAGTTATATTAAATTAAAAATTTTAACAATTTTTAATTTGGATGCAAATTTTTTTTTATACTTACAAATCATGTAGTCGGTTTTGAGTAACCACCCAGGCCAAGTTTATTCTTCCCATGTTTATCTATTACAACCTCAGTGGCTTTGGATGTATTTAGGAGCCTATAATATTCAAAAGTTTATGTTAGAAAATAGGACCGCAGAGCAATAACATATATACAATTAAATCATTAAACAAGATGAAAAACACAATGAACACATTACAGAGAGACACAGATATAACGTGGTTCACCCAAACAATGTGCTACGTCCACATAGAAATTTCCAGTCCTTTTATTACCGTCCAGAAAGATGAAGGGATACAACCTACAACAATGTTGCTACACTTCCTCTTCATTCTCTCACAGTCTCTCTCACGCAATCATAGATATTTTTTACAATAAAATACAATACCATATCCAACCATATTATAATGCTTTTCTTTTATAGGGGAAATACCATGGGAAAATACTACGGTTAACCCAATACCATGGATCCGCAAAACTGTTGGCCAACAAACATCCCAAAAAACATTCTCGAGGGCTTCACCCCCGAACCCCCAAGGTTAGGTAATGAGTGTACAGTACACCTAGGGTACAAACACAACTGATTAATAATATCTCTGGATCTGGAAGATCAGGCTCCACAACCAACAATCTCCCACTTAGAGACTAATCACAACAACTCCACTGCTGCTACACTTGTTGGACTATACTCTGGACCTTGGACTTGGAAAATTTCTTATTTTCAATTGAGCAGGAAATGAGTTTCTCTCTGGTTACTCCCTTTGTCAACATGTTTGTAGGACTATGGCTAGTATGTATCTTTTCCAATTTTAACAGTTCTTCATCTATAACAGATCTTATGAAGTGGTACTTGAGATGTATATGTTTAGTATTCAAATGAAAGTTTGAGTTCTTTGCAATATGAATGGCACTCTGGCTGTCACTGTACAACCTTCTATTCTCCTGCTTCTTAACCATTTCCTCCATGAACCTCTACAACCAAATCATCTCCTTACTAGCCTCTATAGAAGCAACATACTCATCTTTTGTTGTTGAAAGTGCAACAACCTCTTGCAATTTTGAAATCCAACTTACTATTGTTCCACCCACATAAAAGACATACCTTGTGGTGCTCCTCCTGCTATCTTTATCACCATCCATATCTGCATCAACATATCCCTATAGAACAATGTTTGAACCTCCAAATCATAATGCATGAGAAGTGGTACCTCTCAAATACCTGAGAGTCCACTGTACTGCTTTCCAATTCTCTTTACCTGGATTATTCATATACCTACTCACAATTCCCACTGCATGTGCAATATCTGGTCTTATGCACACCATGGCATACATCAAGCTTCCAACCGCTAATGAATAGGGAATCATGGACATGTAATCTATCTCTTCCTGTGTCTCTGGACACATGTCCTTACTTAGTTTGAAATGGTTGGCTAAAGGTGTACTAACTGGTTTTGCATTCTTCATTATAAACCTCTGCAACACCTTTTCTATGTAATCACCTTGAGACAACGTCAATTTACGATTTTTCTTGTCTCTTGTTATTATCATACCAAGGATTTGCTTTGCAACACCCAAATCCTTCATCGCAAATGATTTAGCTAGTTTTATTTTGAGCACATTTATATCCTTTATGTTAGACCCTGTAACATGTCATCCACATACAATAACAACCTTTATGTTAGATCCTGTAACATGCATGTCATCCACATACAATAATAAGATAATATATCTTCCGTTATCTAGCCTTTTGAAATAAACACAGTGGTCAGAATGTCATCTATCATAACCTTGTTCTGTCATAAACTTATCAAATTTTAAAAATCACTGCCTTGGAGCTTGCTTCAGGCCATTGGCAAGCTCTTATTCAACTTGCAAACCAAATTCTCCTTCCCTTTGACCTCATTATACCCTTGTGGCTACTGCATATAAATCTCTTCCTCCAAATCCCCATGGAGAAAGGCTGTTTTTACATGTAATTGTTCCAGATGCAAATCTTCTACCGCCACTAGACTTAAAATAGTTCTAACTGAATTCATTTTAACAACAGGAGAAAATATTTCATCAAAGTCTATATATTTCTTTTGTGTAAAACCCTTTACAATAAGTCTAGCCTTGTACTGCTTCTTGACTTCATCTTCTTCCTTCAACCTGTAAACCCATTTATGCTGCAATGCCCTTTTTTCTACAGGAAACTTAACTAGATCCAAAGTATGGTTTCTTACCAATGAGTCCATCTCCTCATCCATGCCTTGCTCCCACTTCTTTCTAGTTTCTACCTGCATTGCTTCTTCATAATATTCTGGTTCACCAGAACCAGTCATCAATAAATAATACATTGAAGGAGAGAATCGTTTAGGGGGTCTACTTAACCTGGTATATTTTCTTACATTTGCAAGAGTTTCAGGTACCTGTTGTTGTTCTTGATTTTCTGGTGCCTTTGGAACTTCATTTTCTTTGATTTCATCAAGCACTGTGTACTCTGTGTTTTCCTTTTCCACTTTATTTCCCTGCAATTTATCTTTGTACATAACCTTTTCATTGAATACTACATATCTACTTCTAATGATTTTGCGATTTTCAAAATCCCATAAGCGATAACCAAAATCATCAACCCCGTATCCAATAAAGGTACATTTCTTGGATTTAGCTTCAAGCTTTGTTCTATCATCTTTATTAATATGGACAAATGCTCCACAACCAAAAGTTCTCAGAAATGAGTATTTTACCTGTTTACCTATCCATGCCTCCTTTGGAATCCCACTATCCAAAGTGCTTGAAGGCCCTCTATTTATTAAATAAACACCAGTGTTTACAACATCAGACCAAAAATGTAAGGGAAACCATGCATGAAATCTCATACACCTTGCACGCTCCATGATCGTTCTGTTCATCCTTTCTAACACACCATTTTCTTGTGGTGTTCCAGAGACTGTCTTCTCTTTATGAATCCCATTGTGTGAATACTAAATGTCAAACTCCTTGCTGCAGTATTCACCTCCTTTATCAGATTTGAGACATTTCAACCTTTTTCCTGTCTCATTCTCAGCCAAATATTTCCACTTCTTAAAAGTATGAAACACATCATATTTCTGTCTAATGCAATAAACCCAAGTTTTTCTAGTTGCAAATCAATAAAAGTAACATAATAACGAGAGCCACCAAGAGATTGTACCTGAGCTAGTCCCCATACATCTGTATGAACAAGCTTTAACTTTTCACTCTGCTTTTGTTTCCCAACCTTGAGAAATCTATCTCTCTTATGTTTTCCATAAACACCATTTTCACAGAATTCCAAACTTACCTGCTTCAGATATGGACGCAGTTTCCTTGAGTGGAGAATCTGCATCCCCTTCTCACTCATGTGGCCAAGCCTATGATGCCACAACGTCATACCTTTTTCTATGGAAGCTGCAGAGATAGAATAATCAGTATTATGAGGACATAAATATAACGTACCTACCCTATCTCCTTTTTATATTACCAGTGATCCTTTAGTGATCTTCCACCATGTTTCTCCAAATGTAGACAAACAACCACTATCTCCCAACTACCCTGTTGAGAGAAAAATTATTTTGATAGCAAGAGTGTGCCTTACATCCTTTAGCAACCATTCACTTCCATTATTTAACTTAATCCATACCTTACCCTTTCCAACAATTTTACATGGTTCATCTTCCCCCAATAAAACATGTCCAAAATCACCTTGAACATAATCATGAAAGAATTTCCTATGGGGTGTAGCATGACATGAAGCCCCTGAATATACTACCCAGTCATCACTAGTATTATCTAATGCAAGAATCAAAGAATCTTGTAACAGATCACCTGCTACATTCGCTTCCTAAGTAGTCTCTTGCTGCCTCTCACCTTTCTTATTTGGTGCTCAGTAGTCTTTCTTTGGATGTCCTTTCTTACTATAGTTCCAACACTCTATTTTTCTGAATATAGACTTGCTGCAATTTCCTAGGCTCCTTCCTCTCTCATTTTGTCTCCCCCTACTCTCCATGGTAGACGCATTACCTGATGTCTCACCTGTGCTTTTTCTTCGCATTTCCTTGCTAAGAATAACACCAACAACATCATCAAACTTAAGAGTGTTTGAACTAGGGATAGAGTTACTTACTGCCATGACCAAGCTATTCCAGCTTTCTGGAAATGAGCAGAAGATTAGAAGAGCCCTAAGCTCATCATTAAAGTTCACTTTTACAGAACTTAACTGACTGGTCAGCAACAGATCCACCTTCCGACATATTCATATTAAATAAACACTTCATTAAAAATATCTTTTTGGAAGACGATGGTTTTTCGTAGAGCTTACCCAATGTGCTCATCACACCCTCTATTGTTTTTTCTTTCGAAATATTGAAAGCCATCGATGAAGCTAGGCACAGTCATATTTTTCCCAGTTCCTTTCTGTCAAGAACCTCCCATTCTTCATCCTTCATAGTCGTCGGTTGCTTTTCTTTTTCGCCCAACGATGGGTACATATCCTTCTGGTACATATAGTCCTCCATTTGCATCTTCCATAACTAATAGTTTTTGCCATTAAATTTATCGACCCTAAACTTTCCCTCTTCTTCCATTTCTCCCACTCGAACCAGGAACCCTTCTTTCCTGCGAGTTTACCATCCAAATAGACCTTTTGGCTATGATACCAATTGTTAGAAAACATGACCGCAGAGCAATAACATATATATACAGTTAAATCGTTAAATAAGATGCAAAACAAACTGAACACATTACAGAGAGACACAGTTATAACATGGTTCACCCAAACGATGGGTTATGTCCACACAAAAATTGCCATTCCTTTTATTACCATCTAGAAAGATGAAGGGATACAACTTGCAACAATGCTGCTGCACTTCCTCTTCATGCTCTCACAATCTCTCTCACACAATCACAGAGATTGTTTACAATACAATACCATACCCAACCATATTACAATTCTTTTCTTTTATAGGGTAAATGCTATGGGAAAATACTACGGTTAACCCAATACCATGGGTCCGCAAAACTATTGGCCAAAAAAATCCCAAGGTTAGGGAATGGGTGTATAGTACACCTGGGGTACAAACACAGTTGATCAATAATATCTCTGGATCTGGAATATCAGTTTCCACAACCAACAATTTCTAATACTTAATTATATGTCACCATGATGATAACGAATCATAATTACATTATTGAAAGTGTCTAATACCTTCCTGATCCACATGGTGTCTTCCATTCTTTTTGGAGCATATTATCCTTTGCATATTCCATGAGGTCCTTCCACATCCTCTCTGGAATCATTGGAGGGTGCTCATGCTTAGGTTTCTTTTGCAAATGAACCCTATACTAGTCACACAAGTATTTTAAATATAATCCTTCCTTTGAGCTCACTCAAGTTTTGTTGAAGGTACCCTCACCAAACATGCCAAGAAACTTGCTGATATGTTCATCCTTTAACTTGGAACGTTGGGAATTCCATCGTGTGCGTATGGTGCACCCAAATATTTCCAGGGTTAGGTCATTCATGCGTCCATAAAATGTATTGTTCCCTACTAACTGTTGATTATAAATAAATTTCAATTGAATTATACATAATAATTAAAGTACTTCTTAACTACTTGTAATATTTTCTAATTTCATGGGGATGATCTCATCATATACCAAAAATGTAATTTGTAGAGTTCCCATGCTAGTGACACAGGAAGATCCAGGAAATATTGCTTGAAATCCTGTGACGCGATCATGCTCTTCATCCACACCATCTCATGCACATCCTAGCATGCGTTGTTTAGGACAGGGTGTACCACTGACATCAACCATGGGGACTGTACCAATATGAGTGACTAACATGTCACTCATTGGCACGCTAAATACACTGTTACAAATGTCAAACCCCATATTCGCACCTTGAGGATCATACTGCTACAAAAACTCTTGTAAAATAAAGCGTTATTATTATTATTATTATTATAAAGGATGGTATAATTAAAATCATTAATAAACAAATGGGATAACTAAAGATGATGCTTACCCCATAGTGTTTTATTTGGAACCCCACGGTATGAATTCTATCAGTTATCTTTGGTGTTTGTGGCTGAATCATAATTAAAGAGGTGAATTCCTTGTTTAATTTTATGACAAGCTTCCTTATTGTTTGCATTGGGTCGATGGACTAAAACATGGCTTCATCATTAATCCATTCCTTAGGGGCATCTGTGGACTTCTCTGAGGCTGGTGCCTTCCCCGTGTCATGCTATTGATCAACTAGAAGCTTACATACTTATACATAATAAGATTACAAAGAATAATTTACAAAATAGACTACGAAGAAAGAAATAAGAATTAGAAGAGCATTAGGTGCAATGAGTATTCTCATAAAGAATTTTAAATTGTCAAAAAAAAACTTTATTTTATAGATGATTTAGGACACAAAATCATTCTATCCATAATGAACACAAAGATTTATTTGAGATTTATTTCAACATTACAATTAAATAAAAATGGTCAACTTTTAAATTATTGATCTAATTGAAGGAAACACAACATACATAGGCTTCATGGGAAGGCCTTAGGGGCCACTATATTTTCATACAATTATATTCATGTTATCATTTTCATAGGTGAGATACATATTGAGTCAAATTTATATGGAAACCTGTGTGAATTTTCTGTACTCTACGTATGTATCAGAATTCTAACCCGAGCCCGTCACCAGAAGATGAGAAGAGATGGGAGCCACCATCCTTCATAAAGGAGTAATGATTGTTGGCTGTTGGATCGCTAATGAGTTCAATAGTCAAAACTCATTATTTCTTAATTTTCGGATGAGAGGTTTCCAAAGGTCACTTAGAAATAGACCATCATCTCTATTAAAATTATAGTCTAGTTCTCAGTGACCTTTGGAAACCTCTCATCCAGAAATTAAGAAAAAATGAGTTTTGACTATTGAACTACCTAGAGATCCAACAACCAACGGTCATTACTCCTTTATGAAGGATGGTGCCTCCCATCTCTTCTCATCTCCTGATGATGGACTTGTCTTAGAAGTCCAAAACGTACGTAAAGTACATAAAAATCACACAGGTTTCCATATCAATTTGACTCAAAGTTATATTCATGTTTACCTGCTGCGAGGCTAGTTCCCTTTGACCCTGATCAACATGGCACAATATAAGAACCATTAATTATTCTAATGTAATTTTTTTAATTGATAAGATGCATTACTACATATAACATTAAATTATATTAATAAAATATAAGATTCATTTCTTATAGGTTGGTTAAAATAGTATACATATTGCCCCCATAATAGTAACATATGTATCTGTTTGATTCAAATTGTAGTCAATCAACAACACTTTACCTACAACCATTGGTTTTATTGCACATACAAGTGACATGGTTTCCTTCATGGCCCTCAAATATGAAATTAGGTTTCTTATTTGCTGTTGCAGGTTGTGTACTATTTATAAATTCTGCAATATTCCCTGTTGTTTTTTGCCTTCCATCAATATACATTGATTCTCCTTTATTATGGTCCATGTCTTTTAGTTGTATGTAATTTGCAGCTACACCATATCTTCACATACTTTTTGTATATTTTAATAGTTGTATCCAATCTATCTAGTTAAAGTCTAACAAATTCCATCAATTCAATTTATCTGTCACAAACCTTTATGCCATCCATATAAATTAGCCCCAAACCATGTAATGATGATGGAGCAATGCGGTATATTCTCTTGTTAACAAAAACATTAGTGTTTATTTGAGGAATATCATTGGGTACCCATCATTTCACTATATGTTTGTACCTTAAGGGAAGCTCAATGTCTCCTATTCTCTCATCAACATAAGAACATAACCCCCCTTTAGCAAGAAAATAATTGAAGCATCTATTGATTTCTTCTGATATATTCACCTCTAGTTGATCTTCACCCTCTAGACCTACTAGATGTCTGGATTTCCTCTTTTCTACTTGAACTTGCCTCACTCGACAAAGATAAATCTAAAAAATACCTATTTGGTTGTACATCCTATAACTTTCAGTCAAATCGGTGATATAGTTACCGAGTGTCATAAGGGATTTGGTGAAACATCTTTAAGAAGTCACAAGATCATAATTGAAGATCTAAGTTTGAGTTTTAGTTTATAATACAATTGATGTATAGTAGTTTATCTATGGTTACTTTGTTAGTAATGTATCCCATTTTTTAATAACATGGATGATATATTCACAACATGGATGTTTTCATGTTATGAACTTTAGGCTCTCAATAGTTGCATCTGCTCCAGTTTCAAAGTATCGTTCAATTACATGAAAAAGGTGATATAATCAATGTAAAAACTAGTTAGAAGATTGTGCAAGGGGTTTTTTCAATTACTGCTCTTTAATGAACGACCAAAAGGAAATGATAATAAAAAAATGAATAAAATGTTAAACTTACGTTTTTTTGAACAAAAATTAAAAGAACTGTACTTTAATGCAAGTTTAAACTTTAATAATAAAACAATATTTACAAGACAATGGTAGTTAAAAAAAATAATCTAATTAATAAAATAAACCAAATATGATAAATTAGATTATGGAAGAGAACCTTCATAATACTCAGAGTTACTTTTATATTAGATATTGTCTCTCGAAGGAAAGTCAATAAAATGGAACAAATATGGCCCTTTCCTAAGGGCATAGACATACCTAAGACAAAGAGAGAGAGACAAGGGATGAAGGATAGGGTTAGATAATTACAATAGAAGATAAAAAATTTGTACATAGGGTATAGTATATCCAAGATTAACCCCAAGAAATTAACCAAGTCAATCAACAAGTTCCCAACAATGAATGGAAGCCACAAATCCTTCACACAATGGAAGGAAGCTGCATTAGATCATACTTTATAGTGGACAACATCCTTCAAGGGAACCTCAAAAATTAGTGGCACTCAAAAGAATACAAAAACATATCAAAGAATCCCATGACATTCACAAGGATACAAGTCCACACAGGAAGTGATACCCTAAACATAGTCCACAATAGTTCATGTAGGCATCAACCTTCCCAAAATAGTGGAGAACGGTCCCAAATAGGCATAGATACCAAATGACAGCCATAAGAAAGTTATCAATAGTAGGAGACAACCCAATATAGTCACCAATAGCATACAGAAGCCCAATATAGTCACCAACAACAAAATGACATCCCAATATAGTCATCAACAACAAAACGATAGTCCCAAAAGAGTCATAGTTTACACAGGTGTAAGGATAGGGAAGAGATCATCCATAAGAATAACAGTGTTGAGAGAAGATAACTCAATACAAGTGAACATCAAGAAAAATAGGTGTCCCTCTGTCATAACCCTATATCATGAAAATGCTATACAAGGATAGCATTGAAACCCTAGGCATCACCCAAACAGTAGTGTTGGAAACCTTAGATCAATCACATAAAAAATCATATCTGAGTTACCTCTTTAAGATACACTCGTAATGAAGTCTAGGCTCAAATTTATAGCCTCTCAATGACCCATAGAAGGTTATAACTTCTATTTGGTCATTGAGGTAAGGGTTACCCAAATAAATTCAAGACATCGCCCCTTTTACTTGAAAGGTTCCACATAAAACTTAATTTAATATTAGTATGCCTTAAGGTGAGGGTTACACATAAGACATGATGATGGGTAAGTTACCACAATCAATAGGGGAACTAGCACATAGGACCAACAAGGGAGGGTTCTACACAAGGCTAAGCCAACACAAGGCTAACCACAAGTTAACAAGAGGTGTTAGAAGAAGGTGGGAAGGCAACCCTTCTAACTACAAGACAAGGTGATAAGACAACCCTTCTAACCAAAAGGAAGGGAAAATAAACTTTTATATCTCTCTCTTTATCAATTTATGTGATCCACAAGTGTTCCATGCAATAAATGAAAGTTTATCATCACCATATAAGGAAGGTTCACATTGGATGATGTGATCCTCTGGTCTTCTTGACTATTCCTAACGCTAGGAGAGGAGGGTATCACACATCATCATCTTGGTTAAATGACCAATATCTTCTAACATAAATTATTTATATAACTTTCCCAACAAATTGGCATGACCCTCTAACATTATTAAGTTGAATGTTGTTTTATTATCTTAACATACTTTATGGATACTAAAAAATATTTCCAATTTATACTACTAATTATTAAACTTAATATCATCCACCTCACATTGATATCACATGATGTCCACTTTGGCTTGAACTTTGAAGAAAGGTCAACAAGATGTGTTTCTAGAGATCCATTTTAACTGCATTTATTTCTTATTTTACTTGAGAGAGTATTTTTCATGAGAGATGGGAGGATCTTAAAGGGGTCAAACATCGCTTTCATTATTAGCCATCAATAACTCCATAGTGTTGAAGAATGCAACTTTGGAAGATATTCGTATTGTACCTCCTTCGGGAGATGTTATTGATGTACTTGGTAATGTAAATGTACTTGAAATAATCAATGTAACTCGTTATGTTATAAGTCAGGTTAATATTACTCAAAAGAATATAATATAAATGTTATTTTGAGTCTCCCTAGGTAAGTCGTCCTTGTTTAGAGCAACATGCTAACCCAGTTAGGTTATCTGGTCACTCACTTATGAGTAAAAATAGAGAGGGTTCTCCTCTCATTTGGATATATTTCACACACATGCAAGTGTGCATGAGAGAGAAGAAGAGTCTTGTTGGAGAAGAAAATAAGTTGTTGTTGTCTTTAGGGTTGACCTTATCTTGGTTTGGCATTGGTCTTGGTGACAAACTGTATACTAAAGAAGTTGTTGGCTTTTCTCCCTTGTGGTTTCCCAGGATAAATTGTTGTGTTCTTTTTGTCTTGTTGTGATTGTCTTTATTTCGGTGATCCTATTGCATATGGTTATGATGTTATGATGCTAAATGATTTAATACCTTGTATAACCATTAAAATTCTAACACATACTACCAATAAATGTTGGATATTTATGGTTCTAGATATGAAAATATTTCCTCTATTCCATAATCTAAAATATTTTTTGTGTTGATCCACTAGTCCCAAGGGTTGATGTTGCTTGCTTACCTTATCCAATCTCTAAACCCATATAACTGAATTTTTATATTTATTTATATTTCTCAAGCTTAGTGACTATGTCATGTTACTATTCTACAATAAATAAATAAATAAACAACATTATACCATATGATCTATATAAATCCATGGATATTCCAATGAAAAATTAATCACACAATATCATAATAATATTTACCTTATTTATGTAAAATGCCATTACAAATACAATAAGGATATACATATTGAATGACTATGGATTTAGTGGACATTGAGCTTTAATATATTCTTCTACATGGTTATCTTCTTCCTCTATTTTTCTCCTTTTCATTTCTCCTTTTCCTTTGAATTAGTTAAATATTTCTGATCATTTGTTGGGCTCCCCATGGTTTGAACCTCAAAATATACAATTTATATTTTTGACCCTAGTTACCAGAATTGAAGATAACCTGAATTAAAACTACCTAGACAAGGCCATAGCTCTTCTTTTCCAATTTTAGAAAACATCATGATTCCAAAAACTATACAGTGAACAAAGGTTGGCGATGGTTTTTTCAATCCTTGCAACAAATTACTTCCTTTAGTATATCGAAATTGTCAAATAGTTTAAGTTTAAGTAGAGAAAATTTATTTTTAAATTATCAATATTTCTAGGAGTATGGCCTTACTTATGGTCATTCTAGACAAAAATGTTGTCCCTTTTTAGGGAATCCCAACCCTCATGAGGATTTTTGTCCCTTTTTAGGGAATCCCAACCCTCATGAGAAACCAACAGATTGAGAGGCATCAAGGAAAGAATTTAGACGTCAAAAATTTCATCTCAAACAATTCCACAATATGGAATTAAAAACTACCCTTAAATATATACAAATTTAACCTAGAAAATGGCTAGTCAAATGTATGGTCTTCCATTTGTTACTGCTCTACCTATACAATAAATTAAACTGAGAAGCATATTTATAACGGGTCGGTGGGGTCGGGTCGGGTTGAATCATCAACAGGTATGTTATATATATATATATTATTTTTGTATTTTTTTTAATTATTTTGTTTAATTATTTTTTAATTTGTTTTTTTAATATTTTTTTTAAATAACTTTTTTTAGTGAATGTTAATATTTTTTTAATATAATTATAATTACTTATTGCAAATTATACATGTGCGGTAATGGTAATAAATATACTTACTACTCTATGATGGGAAGATAATTAATTAGTCTTACTGAGTATGTATGGTTCAATGGCCATGGATGATGGTGATGGGTTATTTTCATCCTTAGAAATTATAGAGCAACATCAACTAGCCATGATAACCCAACAAAACCACCTTTTACTCTTTTGGGGTTTAGGATTTTTTCCAACGTTTATTTTCGTGTGGAACACCTTGTAATGCCACATGGTTAAGAACATGGTCCTGTGGAAACATCCCATTTCAAGCACATATTGATCATAAGGAAAGGGAAAGAATTTCTATGATTGATGTGATAGTACCCCTCAAACCCATATCACCTTGAAAATTGAGAGGAAATTCATCAAGTCCACGTGAACAAACATAGCAAATGAAATAATCCAAGTGTCATCTTTCAAATTACGATGATTTTACTCAGTTTAATGGCGTACACATATTTTTCTATGGTAAACTACTTTATAGGAGAATAATTCAATGTTAATAGATTTTTTTTTATTATTAAGTTAATTTTTATAACTTTGCGCAGAGTTGATTTTGATTCTTTATATCACGAAAATTCCATACACCAAATCATTCCGGAGTAATGCAATCGTCAAGAAATGACCGGTTCTACCTCTATGTATCTACGTTTCTTTCATGCTCACCCCTGATTAATTTCATGATAATGTTGTTGCTTAATGTTGTCTTTGTGTCATAGGGCGATAATCTTGGAAACAAAAACTCAGAAACACTTTGCAAGTAGTTGTACCCATATGGGTGAAAATGAGTGAGTGAACATTCTAATTAATTTTTGACAATTATACAGGCATGCTAGTGGTAATAATATACTTAATATTCTCTTATTGGATGATAGTTAATTAGGATTACTAGGTATGCATAGTTCAATGACCATGGATGATGGTGATGTATTATGTTCATCCTTAGATGTTATATAACAACATCAACCAACAATGCTAACCCAACAATTCCACTTTTTAGTTTATTGGGGCTTAAGATTTTTCCCAATTTTAATTTTCATGTGAAACACCCAGAAATACCATATGCTTAACAACATGGTCCCATGGAAACTCTGAAACACCACATTTCAACAACAACTTGATCATAACGAAAGGGTATGAATTTATATGATTGACATGATAGTTCCCTCAAACCACATCTCCTCACTGCGAGGACCTTCACAAAGTCTAAGCTAACAATCATAACAAATTCAATATTCCAATTGAAATCTTTCATATTTCTATACTTTCACTCACTTTAAGGGCATACACATATTCCACTCCTCTAAACTATATATTATAAGAAAATAATTCAATGTTAATTTGTGTAGAGTTCGATGATAATTCTTTATATCACAAAAATTCCATACACCAATTATCAATGTTTAGTTAGATCATAAATTAAAAATTAAATTATTAATATAAATATCATATCAAGAGCATAAAAAATTTAAAACAGTAACATATTATAAAGTTAGTTTGATTTCAATTCAATCCAATATATCATGGTGTAAATATCCAAAAATAAAGTGTGCTTGGGATAGATTAAGTGGCAAAGTCCATAGCCAATTTGTTTTTATACAATGGAAAAATCACATACACAATGAATAATGAAAATACAAAAGAAAGGTCCACAACTATATATGCCTTTGGTCTCTTTGTCTTAATAGAGTCACTAGTACAAAATGAGGAATTAATGACTAAAATTTGGCTATAAACGACTATTTTTGAGTCGACGACTAATAGTAGCTAATTTCAACTATCTTATAGCTTGACTAACTTAGTCGTATTTAACTTAGTCATTAATTGGTTGACTTATTAGTCATTGATTTAGTCATTGACAGTCACTGATTTAATCACTGATTTAGTCATTGATTTAGTCAATTATTGCCACAATTAATGACCAAATATACGATTAAATAAACTACTAGATGACAACATATTAATGACTAAGAGAAATATGACTAAACGTTAGTCGCACTATAAGATACTGGAAATTTTCTACTAATAGTCATATATATGCAAATTTAGTTGTTTTTTTAGTCACTAATTTATGAATGGGTATAGAGGAATCAAACCACCAACCTCCTACCTATAATTAAGCAGGTGCTCTACCATTGAGCTAGCACCCTTTAAGAAGTTTTTATTGCTTGACATTGATGATATTCAAGTTTTTTTTGCATCATTCAAGCATACAAAATAATGATTACCAAGTTACTATAGATCCATAATAGCTTACCTTGTACTAGTCCTTCAAGTCCTTCAACTGCATTTATTAAGTGCTAATATATATTTTCACTTAATAAAAGCAGTTGAAGAACTTGAAGAACTAGTACAAGGTAAGCCATTATGGATCTATAGTAACTTGGTAATCATTATTTTGCATGCTTGAATGATGAAAAATGCAAAAATCCCAGAAATTTATAGGAATGACAAGCATGCATCCATTGTTAAACTATCTATGAAGTCATTTAGAATCATGCTAAGATATCTGAATTTGACTAAAAATTCATAAGTAACTTGAAGATAATAGTGGATGATGTCATATGAAGGAGAATTTCAGTTTATATAGAAGAAAAGGATGAGGAAATGGTGTCCCAAACTCATCTTCCTTCATTGTGGTCCAAGCCACCATCCCATGTAAAATGAACATAGGTGCATGTTTCTCTCAGGTTCCATGAATATCTTACACAACTTTTAGATAGTTTCAATCAGATTTGGATGTCCATCTTAACTTCAAAGGACCAAAACTTGAACTAGTAAATTTGGAATATTTAAAATATGTGTACAAAAAAGCTCCACATCTAATAAACCAATACATCATTTACTTAGTGCATGATATTAGAATGGATGGACATAGTGTTAGACAACATTTGGAGAGTTTTATAATATTTGGATGTTCATTCCTAGGATGTATATGCCCATCCTAGGAAAAAGTAACCTCTAAAATATTTTTAAAAAATCATATAGAAATTTTGGAATCAACAAGATAGGATCCCTTGTAATTTTCTTTAGTCTCCAATGGAGCAACTCATCACCCAAAATGTACATAGAATAGTAAAAAGAAATATACTACTAATTCCATTTCACATCAAGAAGAATGTGCATTATCTCTAAGTACTCTTACCCACTAGATAAATGGAAATGAAATGAGATGAAATATTAGCAACAATACCTTCGAGTTTGCTTGCTCACAAGAAGTATGAATACTTATGTGATTATTTTGTTTAGAGGTGACTTAAATAACCACTAACCTGCAATCAAGGAAAGAAACCATGTTCAGATTGAGATATAAATTAAATTAAATTAAATTAAAATATACACTATGCCAATCCATTTATCATATATACCTCGAAAGAGAACTAGCAAATCTCCCACAACTGTTCAACTTTGTCTAAAATGCCCACTTGGAATGCCACTGTTTAAACAAAACAAAAAGAAATTGAAAACATGAAAGTATTAATTTACTCTACCTATATATTGGATGTAGAGTCCCATAGATATACAATAGAATTAGTCAAGCACATGCAATAAAATTATAAATGGACAAAAAGAAGAAAACAATGTGATTTATACCTTCCTTTATATACTCGGATATATATTATGAGCAGACTTTGTCTCTTAGGAGACAAGTCACTAACGAAATAATGGACATACCTAAGAGAGAGATAGAGAGGTAGTTGTAGGGTAGAGTGAGACAAATATACACCTCAATATATTAATCAAAACAATCTAGAAATGATGATGAACTTTCAATCCCGTTGCTATAATAAATGATAGTCTTTTAGAACAGTCATACATAAAGCAAATATAATCTTCTTCCAAATGTGCAAAGGCAGCCTTAACCCACACTCTAGCACGTCCATCAGACTGTGGAACACTTCCATACATAGTAGAAGGCTCAAGGAGGCTCAAAAGAAGCATAAGAAACCTTTATAAAGTCTAAACAGGCTCGACAGGCTGCAACAGGATGAAAAAGAACCATATTAGCCCTAGTAAAGGTCAGGGTATCCACTAATAACAACATGCTCACATAAAATACCTCAGAACATTCAATAGACCACAGATTGAGTCAAGGAAGCCCAAGGAACAGTCATGGTTCAGTTTAGAAAACTCATCAAAGGTCACAATTCATCTTAGCAACCCAAAAGAGGTCACGGATTTGTCCAAAAAACTCACAGAGGTCACGGCTCTGTCCAAACGACCCATAGAGGTCATGTTTCTTTCCATACAACCCACAAAGGTTATGGTTCCGTCCTTGTGGTAAGTGCCTTAGCAGATCATAAATTGTAATGTTTGGTGTTAAAAAAAGCAAGATAAAGCTTAGAGGATGGTGAGAGAAAATGGGCTTCACTAATGCAATATGGAATTCAAAACAATGTTAAGGCTATTTCAAGTGAATGTCTCCTATCAAATTTAAAATAAAATAAATTAAAATAAATTAAAAAATTAAAAAGAAAACTTAAAATGAAATAATAAAATGTACTTCATAGTGAGCAAACCTTGAACATGCCTACAAGTTTATTTGTGAACTGACTTCTTCTCTCTGTCTTAAGTTGTAAGTTTAAAGAGAAGAGCCAAAATATATTAGAAAGGAAAGAACTATATGATGACAACAAATATGAACTTTTGATATCGGGCTGGGATATATATACCTTAGCAGTCATTGATTTCTCCGCATCAATTGATGCACTTTTTCCTAAAAGCAGTCTTTTTGCAAGATCATTTTATAGAATTCCTTGAAAATATCTTTTCCCTGAGTTATCAAAAAACACAAAAGTAGACATCTTAATTGTATTGTAAGGAAAAATCTACAATAGATAGTCTTGCACTGAATTCGGTGATCCAACTTGAACATATTACACACCACTTGTATAAATGAATATCAGTTGGTCACTTACTTGAATAAACCTAAACAAAATAAGAACTCTATCTAAGGTGTTCTCCAATTCTTATTTTGAATTACCCTTGTGACTAGATCGAAGTTTCTCATAAACAAATTTAGCAAGAAGTTATATGGTCGGTTTTGTAGGCAAAGGGGATAATTTAGATAAATGGAAAAGATATTTGTAAAATTATGAATGTAAATTTCAACCTATTAACACACTTTAATTACTTATATTTAGCCATTTTGTCATCAATATTTGTATTACACTTGATTTCATAATCCATGCATTAATCCAATGAGAAATTCCTAGTACCTATTCTTCATTTTGATAATGATTTTAAAATTCAAACATTATATCACTATAAGTGTGACTTTGAGAAAGACCTGTGCTTGATCCTAAATCAAACCCCTTGTTGATAGTTATTTATCGATGGTGTTAGAGCTCTAGTCTTAGTTAAGTACTATGATTGCTCAAAATGTTAAAATGTTTAAGCTATTGTGTGTTTTTGAAGTATTGAGCTAAGAATTCATAGAAAATAGGTCTTTTGTTAAACATTTAGGGTTATGTTGAAACGAAGAATGAATCTTTGTAGCAGGATGTTGTGCGGGAATTACAACATATGAAACTTACAAAAAGAGAAACTATGGAGAATAATAGTCTTCAAGCAGAATACTTCTAGTTAATTTCATCCATATCGGGTTGAAGGGAAGGACTTCCTTATATATAGTAATTATGATAATATGGATATCCTCCACACAATAGCTACACTATAAGAGTCTTTCTTCCTGTAACAAACCTAATTTGACTTTCCCAAATTAGGTCAAACATAAATGTCCACATGGATCTATTTACCAAGTTCCATACTTGCTAAAGTGGCACACACACTCATAACAACTACAATTGTGAATTCATCTAGTTGCATACCTTTACTTTGCATTTGAGAAAATAATTTCAGCACCTATGCACTCTGGTCATTCGTAACTACTCATTGGGTCTTACTACTTTGTTAAGCTCTTTTGATTGATGGTTGGGATGATCATTTCTTTCTACTTCATATTGTCCTTCTTTTATTTAGGTGAGATTGGTTAAGTAGTTATATAATTTGTTTATCTAGGGATGTAACAATTTTATTGTTTCTAAGCATGACTTTAGGTTCTTACATTGTTTCATTTGTGATTCACATGTATCCTTGTTTCACTTTCTTTGGTTATGAGCAAGTTATGAAAAGTTTAAATTGCGATGATTTTCTTTAGAAGCTCCTTAGAGTCTAAGTGCATGCTTCTTTAAATGATTAGTTTTCACCAAAAGATTAGATAATCCGATGCTTTTTTTCTTATTCGATCTTGCTTCTATTATTAATTAGTGGTTAGTTATTGAAGATACCTAACTTACACCTAAGGGATTTTTAAGGAAGATAGATCTATTGACAGATAGGGAAGAAACTACTAGGTTAAAGATGATGCTTTAGTTATTCCTTTAAGGATTTCTAATGGTGTTTCACTTTTTCTTATTAGTTCTCCATATGCGCTTTTCTTATTATGGCTTCACCTACTTAGCATGGTTGCTTCGTGAAGGAAGAAATCCTTTATTTTATAGATGGCATATAAAATATTGTATTTAGAATTTCACCAATATATAGGAGACCTTATAAATTAGTATGCTTTTAGCAACTGTTTTGTATAAACATCACCATTGAAATTTTTATTCAAAATTACAATAAGAGTTTTGCACTTATGATTTTATACATGGTTATTAATAATGTATGACATGTTGGAAAGTTGCAACTAAAGATGTAACTGAAAAAATATTTAGGTTTAAATGCAGCTACCACTGTTCCAAATGCAGTTGTGCTTATAACCAACATTCATGTTGTCATATGCCATTTATTCCAAGTCCTGTAAATGTGCATGTAATAAGGTTATATACTTGTGCCAAAGTTGGTATCCATATTTCCTATGATATATGCTACTGCAATCCCCTTTCTGGTAGTAAGTTTAACTTGTCATTTAGGAATCTGAGTAACTTCATTATATGCCCAATGATTATAGATGAAATAATGGTGCAATATATATGGTTTTTTACTTGGATGTCCTAACACATAAGAACAATGGTTCTTATTTGTAATTGATAAAAGTATTAACTTTTTCTGTGCTTCTCCCAGATTGTATTCAAAGTATAGTGGTATTTATAGGGATGGGAAAAATTAAAAAAGAAGAAGAAGTAGATACCGCAACTTCTCAGTCAATAAAGCATATTTACAGTTAGCAGAGAGGATCACCGGCCCCAAAATTTGAGTACAAGTGAAGCGATTTCAGCAACACTGTCAACTCCTAGTCATACATTAAAGGATCGTAAGAAGAGCTTGTTCTTCAACCACTCATATTTTCATTTGGGAAATATAATCTGAATCTTGTTGAGCTTTCTCTTTATTGTTTGCATGTAAGTTATATGCATTATTATACATTGCATTTTTTCCATGATTACGTCTATGAAGGATATTATGACTATTTGATGCCTGCAATATATGTTTATGATATAATATCTCACGGTGTGGGGTGGGTGAATTAACTTGTGTGCCTGTGATACATAAAAAGTTATGTTGACTTCATTGTAGGATGTATCATGCCTTAACCAAATCATATTCATTAGGGGAGATGACATTTTGATCTCCATATTTTTTTTTCATCTTATAACGCACACAATGCACAAATCATATATATAATAAAGGAAATGTAGTTATATATACAATTGGAAGTTAAATGTAAAAAGTTAAAATGTAAACAAGAGTATAATCTAAGAAATGAGGTCCATAATGTTCATGAATTGAGCTACTATTTCTTATAAGTCAAGACATGTTTCCAGTCCATATCACACTGTTGTAGTTGACTCTTTAGTTTAGGTTAGCTTCATGCCGGGATCATTTCAAACTCTATTTAACACGGTCCACAAAATATCCCACTCCCTCATTTACTTATTCACCATCCTGACCAATATCTGTTGCACGTACTTCATCTTCTGAGTTAATCCTGTGCCTTGCAATGGGCTAGAATGAGAGAGATTTCATATGCATTGAATCCCCTCCTATCTTTGCTAGAATGAGAGATATTTGAACCAGGTTTGTTGAATGGAATAAAATCATCCATGTTCTCCATTTAATCTGAGTTAATCCCATTTCTTGGTAATCTAATCACCTTGCTTTCATCTGCATTGAATCTCGGTAAGCTCACTGAAGCACAATAACCAAGGACTGCATAATGATCGCGAAGGTCATATGGATATTTAACTAAAGGAAGTGTTGGTATAGTTACCATTGACGTCAATAGAGTTCAGTAATGACAAATGATTAACCAAGGACATGATAAGCAGGGAAATTCAAAAGAATGACAAAGGAATAACCAAGGATTTGGTAGGAGGGAAAATTGAGCATAAAATAGAGGTCAAAGGAGTGTTAAAGGAATATGGTAAACTTAATAGATCTGTGAATGGGTGTGTATGAAATAGAGGAATCAGAAAATGAATATGGTAATATGGAAAACTTAATAGATCTATGTATGGGTACATATGAAATAGAGGAATCAGACGTTAATTAATAGATCTATGTATGGATGCATGCGTAAAATCCATGGATCGATTTTTAAGTCAATTGATATATTTGTGTATGGGTGCATTTGTAAATGATATGTGTGATGTGTAAATATTTAGATTGATACCTTTGGAAGCAATCATAAAGAAAAACCAGACATGAAACAATAGATCCGCAAAGCTAACACAGTTACACACTAACAAAAGATCGACGGATGAGATCAAATCTACAAGAAATCGACGACTCACAGGAGTTACGTAAATAGTATTGTGGTCGTATAATTATAGGAGTCGAATTTGGAAATTGTGAAATGTCAAACCGCAATCCGCAATATGCAATTGCGGAAGTACGAAGTTTCCAATGCGAAATAGAGAAGTTTTCGATACAGAAAAGTGATTGTGGAAAAGTAGTTGTGGAAACAGTGTTGCGAAAAGACCTTTGCGAAAATTGTGAAAATATTATTATGGAGGGAAATCCGTGTGTTAGATCGATGAAAAGGAAAGAATATGCAAAAGATCTACAGTGTAGAAGAAAGATTTTGGAAAGGAAATTACGAAAGTATTTTCAAGAAATTTGTAGAACCCGTAATCTGCAATCGATGTTTGATCTAAAGATCAAGGATTAGGAAAGAGTCTACATAAGATCAACGACACGAAAGAAATATTGTGGAAGCACTTTTGAGAAATTTGGAAAACCCACAATAAGCACCCGCAATTGTGGAAGAAGTAAGTTTCCGAATTGCGAAAAGGTCATTGCAAAAAGGTATTTGCGGAAAGACAATGTCAAAAATATAATTGTGGAAGTGAGGAATTCCCGATGTGAAAAGGTCATTGCATAAAGGTTAAAAAAATTTAAAAAACCGTGGAAAGGCACCTTCCTTTCCATGGTGTTGGATCTTCAATAAGTGCTTGTGATTGATGTGCAGTCTCATGGAGTTTTTGTGTCTATGGATAAGAGAATCCACAGATACACTTTGAGAATCAGTAGTCAATAAATCAATACCTTAGATAACTTATCCCATTCAATTATTTCTAGTGGCATGATTATATGCCTAGATTAAATTTTGTAAGCACTTATTCAAAACATAGCATCTATTGTATATTGGTCTGATGTACACATTTCCATGTTGGTTTCTAATTACTTGCAATATTTCCATACTTATTCATCACAACCAAATAGGGTCCTTACAGAATGGTCTTATTCACACCCTCTATGCATATGAAAATTGTATGGTTTCCTCTGGGTCCAATGTGCATCCTATGAACTTCTAAATTTTTTATCAGGCAGATAGAAAGGTGATAGAAAAGAACAACGATAGAAAGTGTTCTTTCCGTGGAAGCTCATAGGATGCACATTGGACCCAAATGAAACCATACGATTTTCATATGCACAAAGGGTGTGAATAAGACCATTCTATACGGACCCTATTTGGTTGTGATGAATAAGTATGGAAATATTGCAAGTAATTAGAAACCGACATGGAAATGTGTACATCAGACCAATATACAATAGATGCTATGTTTTGAATAAGTGCTTACAAAATTTACTCTAGGCATATAATCATGCCACTATAAATAATTGAATGGGATAAGTTATCCAAGGTATTGATTTATCAACTACTGATTCTTGAAGTGCATCTGTGGATTCTCTTGTCAAACCAGGCATAAAATAATAGAAACTGAAAATTACAATAAGTCTCTCTACCACCATTCAAGTGGGCTATATCATAGATGTTGCAGGTATTACAATGTTATCTGCAATGGAAAGTGTCAGCACCATATCTGTCCTGTAAAGGTAGTAGTTTCTAGGCTCTAGCTTCTATTGAGATGCACTATTTGCAATTACAAGATTTAGTTCTAGAAGAAAATGTTAAATGGATTGATACGATCAATGGAATAGTTGATGCTACAAGGGATTTTAGTAGTGAAGAATCAGGGTTTGAGAATTTATTAGTGTATATGTGAAAATATCCTCAAATTTGAGATTTGAATTAATCAATTAAATGCTACTACAAACTTGCAAATGATATGTCTTTTCCAACCAACAACCAAGATTTATGACAGCAGAATGTTTTAACCTTTAGTTAGATTTGAAATAAGGTACACATGAGGCTAAAACTAGGGAAGATATAGGAATTTCACTTATTAATATGAAGTTTTCAACCTTGCAAATCAACCTTTTAATTCTGCTCTAGACTAGATTTAATCAGCGCTACAGAGTAGATTTCTAAAAGGTAATTCCCAACCACAAACTGGGGAAAACCTACCATGCGATTTGATGTTTTAGGGATGAGTTTAATACATGTAAATGACAGAAATTTTCAGATCTTATAAAACAGAAAATGAAAGATGAATTAAGATTTAAAATGGCATAAAAGCTGTGATTAGTGCCTAACAAATCTAAGTTAGGGAGATGGGGTCAACTAAGGATCTCATGGAGGATTTAGTGATTAAAGAGTAGATAGGGTTTAATGGTTCAAACCCAATCTGCTCCTTAATAACTAGATCCACTTCAAAAATATTCAATAGGAAAATCCTAAGCTAGGCATTAGATATTTGTCAAACAAGAGCCACGAGGTGGAAATGTCACCGATATTCCTAAAAATTATTACTATAAGACAAATTCTATAGAATGGAAATATACCTCTGTTTCAACCACAACAAAGCTTCCCATGCCAAACCAAGAAATCTATCATAATACACTTGTAATATAACCAAGGTTTGCCCAACAAGTCACAAGGCACTTAACCAAAAATAAATAAAAAATCAGCTAATGCTGTTTGAAAAGTGTGTTATTGGGGTAATTCCACCAAGAGATGTGGTTCTGGAGTCACATTCCACATGTCCTATGAAGGAAATCAACAATCAATCTATCCAACACACATTTTCCACCAGAATATCAACTCACATTTAAATGCTATATTACAATATCGTTGCCTCACTAATGTGGAAACTTGTGTTTGTATTCGACAAACTTTCTTTAACCATTGTATTAAAATGAAAACAACACACAAATTTTAAAGTTTAAGACATAAATATATTAAATACACATATAAATAGGTTTTTACTAGAAATGTGTGGACACTATTAATACCATCATCCTATCAAACAATATAAAACAAAAAACATAGGAAAGAGTCATGTTGTTTTACGATATGTATATAAAAGGTCACTAGATACTCCGGATACATTTTTGTTATCTATGAATGTTAACTCTCCATCAAATAATATTTAGATATGGAAATATTTGTTCTAACAGAATGCACTTTGAGGAGCTCATGGAATGCTTTTGTAGCGCACATATAAATACATTTTTGTTGACTTATAAAAAAAACTAAAGAAACAGTTTAGGGGAGGAAGTTCAGGGATGAACCTGCAGAGCTACAAGCATGGGCTTGTTGTGAGAATCATTGCATATGATGTTTCCATCTTTATTCGTTCTCCCATTGCATCTTCCACATAGACTTGGGGACCCTAGTGGATTTTTCTTGGCCCCTTTTCTATTATTTATTTCTCATGTTTTCTCCTAACAATACTTACAAACTCAGCGTCCAACATCTTTTCCATGGCATTCTCCAACTGCAGAGTTAAATTCAAACCATTAAGAAGCAAAAAATTGAACATGAATTTGTTCTCCTGAGGTTTAGGCATGGGTTTCTTCTTAGGAAGCACTCCAAGTTGGCCCTCATTGCTGCTTCTTTTCCTCCTGGTAGAATATTCTTCCATCTTGGACATAAGAAATGGCAAACCACAGAGGGAATATTGTGTTCTTCTATTGCAATGCTTTACTACGCTTAGAATTTCCAAGAATTGATGCACGCAATGGGATTTCGTTAGTTTATACAGAGACTGATATGGCTGGGGTCGATGTCTCACTAATTAATCAAAGCAGTTATGCATGTACAACTCAAGACAAGCTCTGGCGTTCCATAATTGCTACAAAGCTCCGCTTAGTAGCCTCAAAACCACTTTGAACAAACAAAAACAGTTTTCTATAGAACATTCAGGCTTCAAACTCCAATAATTCAAGTCCGGGAGGTTCTGTCAAGCTTGTATGTGACCGAACACCAGGATATGTAGTGCACCCACAAAGGCAATTGCAATTTATGTTGAGTAAATTCTCCTTAGAGAGGGTATTCTGAGAGATTGAGACTATCAGGTTATGTGCACTCCTCCTGAAATCTCCAAGGATGCTATTTATTCATCAATTTCTATGAAAAAAGAGGACAAACAATGCACCACTATCATTAGAATTGTTTAGTGCAAAAGAACCTCATGATAGCGGGTAACCAAGGGAAAGCTACAAACAGTCAACTTTAGTAGTTAAACGTAGGGAAAACCTCTCCAAAATGTGAGCACGGTGCACTACAGAATATGTGAACATAACACAAGTACTACTTACTACACTGCTCCTAAAAATGCAATGGAAAAATGAAGCAGGAACTCTAAAACCCAGGGAAAAGTAGGGAATGGTACAGCAAGAACACAACAAAAACAGATAAGTATGATATTTTTATGTTTCTATACAAACATTGGATATGAAGCATGATGAAGAGGCTAGAAATGAATATAGAAAAGTTATATTATACGACAGGTACAAGCAAGTCATATAAAATATTAATGCCTAGGGAGAATGTAGGAAATGCAAGAACCCTTACCTTATCAATCATATTTCGCTAGGTCCATTGGCCCATACCGCTTGCAAAGGGTTGTCCTAATAAACAAAAAACCACTATGTTGGTTGGAAATTAAATTTATAAATTAAATAAATAATCCATTCCTAGACCTATACACAAGTGGCCATTTTGCTAGGCATGGAAAATATCAAAATACTCTATGAAATAAAAAATGGGCATACAATTAAATCAGCTAATGCTATCTAGAAAGTGTGTTCTTGGGGTAATTCCACCAAGAGATGTGGTTCTGGACTACATTCCACATGTCTTGTGAAGGAAATCAACAACCAATCTATCCAGCACACATTTTTCACCAGAATATCAACTCACATTTAAATGCTATATTGCAATATCGTTGCCTCACTGATGTGGAAACTTGTGTTTGTATTCAACAAGATTTCTTTAACCATTGTATTAAAACGAAAACAACGCATAAATTTTAAAGTTTAAGATAGAAATATATTAAATACACATATAAATAGGTTTTTACTAGAAATTTGTGGACATTGTTAATACCACCATCTTGTCAAACAATATAAAACAAAAAACAGAGGAAAGAGTCATGTTGTCATACTATGTAAATAAAATTTCACTAAATACTCCAGATAAATCTTTGTTATCTATGAAATGTTAACTTTCCAGTAAATAATAGCCCACATGGGTGTGGCTCAGTGGTGGTTCAATTGTTATGAAGGCACTTGTTGTAAATTGGAGGTCATGAGATCAAATCCCACCCGAGTTTACTTGTGTCCCATGTCTTGCGAAGGGTGTGGGAACCTATGGGTATAGTGTTGGCGGGAATGGATCCTTAGACCCCATGTCACGTGACTACCAACCCAGCTCCAGTTGTCGATTCCCCTAGTTACTAAAAAAAAAACTTCCCAGTAAATAATATTTAGATATAGAAATATTTGTTCTAACATAATGCACTTTGAGGAGCTCATGGAATGCTTTTGTAGTGCACATATTAATACATTTTTCTTTACTTATAAGAGAATACTTCAATTTCTTGTTGATTCTAAGACTCACCCCATCAACATGCATTCTACAAGCATGTGTGTATATGTCATATAAAGAGAGAGGAAGAGAGATACCTTTACGAAATAGTGCAATCCCTTAAGATAGGTAAGGGGGTGAAAGATGGTGCGTCTTCAAAACAAGAGATATTTTATTTGTCACAAAACCACAGGATTGACGAATTAGTTGAAGCATTCATTGCAACAGTATTCAAAGTCAAATCCACCTCTGCTCTCCAATGATCAGAACACAAAGAGCCACCCTGCAAGCATTATCAAAATATAAACAGAGTTTTAGTAAACATAAATTTCAATTATCTGCAAGGAAATACAAAAAAATTAATTTAATCCAAAAATTTTTACATACACATGAACTTAAAGGAAATATATTGTATAAAAACAACTTTGCAAATTTAACAATACATTTTTTTGCTCAGAATTTACTATGTATTCTTTAAAATATTTCATTTTAAAGTTGGGTGTATGGTGATTAATTTAAAATTTCTTAGTGGTTTTCCATGATTTGGTTTTCATACTTTAGAGTCCAACCATAGACCTAAGGGGTTTCTAATTGTTATGTAAATTTGAAATCATCAAAGTTGCATAGAAATATTAATCACCGAATTTTAGTATTCTATAAGTTATGAAAGATAAATCATGTCATTTGAAAATACTATTAAGCTTTGTTCAATATCCAGATAACTACTGTAAGTACATGCAATGTTGTTGCAACATTCAGTGGATCTTTCTTGACCCCTTTTGTATTATTTATTTCTCATCTTTTCTCCTAATAGTCCTTACAAACTAGGAGACCAACATCTTTTCAACGGAATCCTCCAACTGTAGAGTTAAATTCAAACCATTATGAAGCAAAACCCTGAACATGAATTTGTTCTCCTCAGGTTTAGGCTTGGGTTTCTTCTTAGGAAGCACTCCAAGGTATCCCTCATTGTTGCTTCTTTTCCTCCTGGTAGAATATTCTGCCATCTTGGACACAAGAAACGATAAACCACCGAGGGAATGTTGTGTTCTTCTATCGCAACACTTTCCTACACTTAGAATTTGCAAGAATTGATGCATGTAATGGGATTTTGTTAGTTTATAAAGAGAATGATATGGCTAGGGTCAACGTCTCGCTAATTACTCAAAGCAATTATGCATGTACAACTCAAGACAAGCTCTGGTGTTCCACAATTCCTAAAAAGCTCCGCACAATACCCTCAAAACCACTTTGAGCAAACAAAAACAGTTTTCTATAGAACATTTGGGCTTCAAACTCCTAAAAGTTTCCATTATCAAAGAAAAAATAACAACTATACTATTAAAAACATTCATAGTCTAGTTTTGAACTGTCAATTCATGGGAATTTTGACATGATGCCCAAAAGGAATGGACAAAACTAGAAACAAACCCACATTTTGCAGACATGCCAACTAGATAAATACCCACAAAATCATATGAATCAAATCCATATTTTATGGTAAGGATATGAACTTGCTTACTCTGATCATAAGCCATGATGTTTGCACAAATCAGAAGCACCGTTGAGAAATAAAAATCAGAAGCCTCTTCATCTTTCCCATTCAAAGCATACCTTGCAATCATATAGCTCCACATTCCCTTCCTCATTTTCCTCGATAACGGTTGGTTTTATTTCTCACATTGAATTTCCCAAGTTCACTTGGAAAGCTCGTGACTCATGCTTGTAGGGATATTTGAGCCATTTCATCTCCACCACATCCACAACAACAAAAAAAACCATGAATAAAATAAAAACACATTAGGTAATCAAGAAAAACATAGAAGGAAACAAACCTGAAGGTCTAAGCATTGTTGCCATTCTAGAGGTGGGGCAGGTGTTTCTAAAAGCATGGGATCGCATATGAAGGGAGTGGATGATGCACTAATAGGAAAATTCCTTCTCCCACCCTTCCTGTAAAAAAACATCATATCCTGTTCCAGATCCTTCAGTGAAAGTTCGAAATCGAAAACCCCCAAATGGGAGCTAGAGCAAATCCTGTGCGGGTGTTTTTGAATGCTAATGAGCTAGTGTGAGGGTGTTTTTGAATTCTGCATTTTTTGTTTGATTATTTGTATATTTGTATATTATTTTTATTTTGTTTTTTTATTTTGCATATTTTTCTTTTGTTTAGTTTATTTTGGGTTTTCTTATTTGCATATTTTCTATTTTGTTGCATTTTAAATTAATTATAGTTAAACAACTCTATGTTTTTAATTTAGTGTAGCTTAATTTAATTTAACTAGGATTTTGTCATAATTTTTATTGGTTGCATTGCTTATAGTGAGATCCTATACATAAGTCCCTTCAAGGATGGACACGATGATGATGATGATGAAGACAATGAAGATGATGGGGATGATGACAACAACGATGATTATCATCTTCATCCTTGTCATGGTCATCACCATCATCTTCGTCATCTTCATCAATATCATCATCATCATCATCTTCATCATCAACGTCTTCGTTATCACCATCATCATCGTCATATTCATCGTCATCATCATCATCATCTTCATCTTCATCATCATATTGATCATCAACATCATCGTCATCCAATTCAGCAGCATCTCCATTATCATGATCATCATCTTCATCATCATAATAATCATTTTCATTATCATCGTCATCATCTTCATCATCATCATCATATTCATCATCATCATCATCATCATCATCATCATCTTCATCATCACAACTTTAGTGGGAGCTCAGTGAATGGAGATGTCTACATGATAGGGGGAGCAGCTAGTTGAGTGAAAAATTAAGGATTGCTCCTAACACCCATTCCAAGGACTAATATGACAATTCAATATGATCCGGAAGTAGTAAAAAATAAAATACAAATTTTTGGGCCCTGTGAAGCCTCTTGTTCTTAGATTTGTGCACATGAAGAATCAAGACTTATGGACCTATTCTAGTGTCTTAAAAGAGGAAGATCCAAACTGAGCAGTTTGGTAGTTCCATAAAGTGCATTCTTTATAGGAGTGAATAATCACTCATAACCATTCCATTATAATGTTGGTGAAGCTCATAACAATTTAGTGAATACCAAAGTAAATATCTTGTCATCACATCATCATCATCATCATCATCATCATCGTTATCGTCATCTCCTTCTTCCTAATCAACATCTATGGTCGATCCGCCGAAAGTGGTATGGGATGTGAAGATCTATGGTCAAAACAAGATGTTGGGTAGATCAATGGGTGAGAAGAATTCCGTGATCAATATTTTCTCACTCATTCATATGAAAAAGGGTTAGCAGAATGTTAAAGTTCTCAAGGTTGAGCGGTCCCGATGAAGGTATTTTAGAGATCGACGGTTGATATTGATCTCCCCAAATCAAGCTGTGCAGGTTGATAGTGTTGATCTACCCTATTATGTTTCCCCTCCTCACTAGCCTCACCTTTTGACTTGATTCCTCTTCTTCTTCCTCCTCTTCCTTCCATGGGCTCTTTGATTTGCGCCCTGAGCACCCTCGAAACAAAGAATGATCTCTGAAAGTCTCCAAACATGCCAGAGACTATCCATAATCCACCTAAAATTGGGGATTTTGTTTGATCACTTTGAATTGAGCATCTAGGGAGGACATGATTCAATTCTAAAAATAGTTGTTGAATTTAGGGTTGATAAAAAAAGTTGTTTCCTGAAAGCATTAGGTTTACATTCTGGGGTTTTTCTTTTAGGTAGGAACATCGAAGGATACTTTTTTCAATGTGTTTGAATAATAATTATATGCACTGAGTTTTGAAAAGAGAAAAGAGAATCCCTATCAATCCCTCTCATTTGACATCTAGATGTTAGTAGACTCAAGAATAAAGTTTGAAAGATAAATTTTCAAGTCTTCTAATACTTAGGTTTATTATGGTGAAGACGATGCTTAGGGATTATGTGGAGTTTGAAACTGAATGGCTAGTTACTCATGACCCGTGTCCATAGGGACAAACATATCAATTATATTTGTGATGTTATTTGTAAATTTTTTTTTGCCATTAATGGAAATGTGGATCCTAAAAAACGTATTTAGCTGGAAAGATAATAATACAATGCTTTTAATAGCATGTAGAAAATTTCATTTCAAAACAGGTAAGGTAAAATGTCATGGAAAAGTTATTCTTCTAATTTTTTTACTCTATGTTGTTTATTTAAACCATTGGTTATGGTAATGATCAAGTGGTCACAACAAGGATCAACAATTTTAAATCTCCCAGGGATGTACAATGTTAGAAGTACACTAGTTTTAGTTGGATACGTTGGAACTGGACAAAGATCATCTTTTTAGTTTGTTATTAATGTTAGAGATTTGATGCCTGATCTCTTTTGGCCTTGCAACATAGCAGTTCTAATAGTGGAGCTCTTCTCAAAACAATTCTTGATAGGAATAAGCTTTAGTACCCCATGAGCCTACTTTCACCCCTAATTTCATAATATGCATTCAGATAAGGTTGTGAGTACTTCTCAACTACTCGAATCACTTTAGCGTGATAGGAAACAAACATTTCCCTTAAAAAAATAAATAGGCCAAAGAACATGCAATACAAAAAACCAATACTCCTAATGGTTATGGCTATGTTCACATTAACAAAACAAGTGCATCAATATCTTTCTAAATAGGCTTTTTCCCAATCTCATCTTCCATCACCGTTACATGTTCTTCATTCTCAACCTTTATTTTAGTCTCTCCTCCTCTATACTAACTCTTGAGTAATCCCCATAAAAACATTCTGGAAGTGATAAATCATATGTACATGGTTTACCTCACTAATTCCATGTAAATGTTGAATCACTTGGGATTTCTTCTTATTGTCATTTTTTTTCTATACAATGTTTTTAATAAATAATGAAAGTTTTTTTAACACTTAAATTTTCAAATGAAAGGAATGATTTATTTTTAAATGTCAACATTGAAGGGTTCAATTTCTCATAGCCCTTTAAAGTAAAATGAGACCTGCCCTTGAAATTTGATCCCTGGAGACTCTGGAGCCGTTCAACATGGTAAAGGTGGTGTCCTAGTCAGGTCTGGTATGAAAAGGATGTCCGCACATACGATCTGAACAATAATCATATCCCTCGACGCCATTTGTGACACACCTTAGGTGAAGATCATGTCCAAAGCATCACCGATTCACCAGCCTTCCTAACTCTAGAGATCCGGCACGTGGCTTACGTAGAAAATAGCGACAGATCATGAAGTTCAGATATTTGAAGCAACGAACCTAGACTCTACACGATGCAAAGGGATCCATGTGAAAAGGAAAATAATGTCACATCCAAACACCGTGATCCATGTGGACAAAAATGTAGCATATTCAAAGGAGGCGACATGACTGGATTCTCAGTAGAAAATAGAGATACCTACCCACGTGTCCACTTGTGTTTCCATTATGCTGACTAGTCATCTCTGTATCCATGTTCATCTTCATCACCCTATATAAACACCACCTTCCCAGGCCAATTAAGATGCATAAGATGAATCAGTAATTAGAGACAATGCTCAAAATTTTATTCTGCTAAGAGATTCTGAGAATTATGAAAGAGTTGAAATGGTGATATGCTTTGAGAATCTTGTCAGTCTCGGGGTGTTTATGGTTGGTGAGTTTAATTCCATGCTCATCTGTCGCCCTAGTTTTTCACACCAGGAAAGCGCCAACCATCGGGGCCTATATGTGAAGCACTTTGAACATTTCCAGATAGTTGTACCTCCGGCTACGCAGTGCCTAGGTTTTCCTGTCCCATGAGTGTCTCCCCAAAAACCCTCGAAGAAAACATGACTTCCAAAGTCCCAGTACATGGTGACCATTTTCAACGACAACCAGTAGGAGTGAATGCTCGTGCTGGGGTGGCGAGTGTCCAAATTATTCATCGCATCGTTTGTGAACTCCAGTGGCCAACTTTTTCTGAGGTGGTGAGGAGGTGGAAGACACCCCCCACTGTATGAATTTTAGGTGAACCTACGGCATGGGAGGTGGGGAGTATAAAGCTTCCCTTGTCCAATTCCCCTCATATAATAGTATTACAAGGACAGAGGGGGGTTGTAGAAAAGGCAAAGCATGGAAAGGATATAAACTCCTTTTCCATTCCAAAAACCATGCAGAAAGGTGACTTTGAGCACGTAATTACACACACCCAGGGAAGGACACATTGCTTATTCAACAGACAGATGAGTGGTCGATCCCAATCAGCAGTGAGTCATCAGAAGCATCCTTAACGTCATTTTCACAACCTGCAAGCTCAGAAACAGAAGCGATGTGCTTCCATCTAGACCGAGCACGCACATTAGCTCCATATATATTGTTTGTTTTAATATATATAAACTGTGGCAGTAGTACCACGCTCTAAGTTGTTAGTAGTTGATTATGATTGTAAACAGTTTCATGTCCTATTTCGAGGATTAGCCTCGGGGATTGAGATAGTATAAATTACTCCCCACAGAGGGAATAAGGGTTGGGAATTTTCAAGAGAAGAGGCTCTCCACCATAATGTGTTTCAAGCTTTCTAGATATATATGGATAAAATTGCAGAGGAATGATAATCCTTTCATCGCAGATATTCCTGTGTCGTCTTTTTCTTCAATAAGTAACTTCTTTACGTGAATGTTTATCTTATTTTGCATTTCAATTTGTATTTTCTCTTGATGTTTGAGAATTAGTGTATATGGTCCAAAATTCGTCTTGTATGATCTAGGCCCATTGTTCAATAAATTTCGAATATTTTCTTCTAAATTCATGTAGAATTCACCCTGGTTAGGTGCTCTACGTGATGGACTGTTGTCTCCTATCTGCTAAGAGAATTGGTCCCAGCAGCCTTAAGAGAATGCCCGCCACAATTCATGGTTTGAGAAGAATTCCCGCACCATGGTACCATCCTATAGCTAGTTGGTTTGGCTACCTATTCATGATTTTAGTTTTCTTTAATATTTCTTGAGAGAAAGATACAGGTCTGTCAAAACATGGTTATTCACTAGTGGATGCAAAAATGGTTAAGTAGCCTCAAAAAGATGCCTGCCCTAAATTATGGGTTAGAGTAAATTTTTGCAACACATGGGGGTATTGTATATTGGTCTTCAGCCTACCTGACCATGTATTTAGATTGTCTTGGAAGTGGATGAAGAAAAATTTATGGACCTGCCAAAAGGGTGTTTTAGGCAGATTATACCAAATTGAGAAATAGGTCTAAGTATGGAATTGGTGTTAAATATTCGCAAGTGACCTTAAGGAAATGCCCGCCATGTCTCATAGGATGATGTGAAAATGTATTGAGAATGTGAGTCTCTAGAGTGTTTTATGGAGCATACAACCATGTCACTTGCCTTACCAAACTACAACATATATTTAAGGAAGAATTGGTCCGAGTCAGCCATAGTCAAAATTGGTCCCAACAGCCTTACGAGAATGCTCGCCACAATTCATGGTTTGAGAAGAATACCCACACCATGGTACCTTCCTTTGGATAGTTGTTTTGGATACCTATTCATGATTTGAGTTTTCTTTAATCATTCTTGAGGAGAAAGATACAGACCTGCCAAAACAGAGTGTTTCACTGATGGATGCAAAAATGGTTACATAGACTTAGAAAGATGCCCTCCCTAAATTACGGGTTAGAGTAAATTCCTGCAAAAGATGGGGGTCTTGTAGATTGGTCTTAGGCCTACCTAACCATGTCTCTGGATTGTCTTGGAAGTGGATGAAGAAAAATTTATGGACCTGCCAAAAGGGTGTTTTAGGCAGATTAGTCCAAATTGAGAAATTTGTTTATGGAATTGGTGTTAAATCTGTCCAAGTGGCCTTAAGGAAATTCCCACCATGCCTCATAGGATGATGTGAAAAATTTATTGAGAATGTGGGTCTCTAGAGTGTTGTATGGATCATACAATGATGTCACTTGCCTCACTAGAGAGTCTCTAAGGAGAAAGATGTCAACCTTCCAACTTTGTGAAACTTTGGAAATTGACTAAGTATGAAAAAGTAGTCAAAACTACTCTAAGAGAATACCGGCCATAATTCATGGTTTGAATAGAATTCTCACACCACCATATCAGGCTATAGATTGTTGAACTAGCTATCATGCCATGGTCTCAGTTTCCCTTAATCCTTTATGAGGAGAAAGTTATAAGTCTACCAAAATAGGGTTTCAGGATAAACCTTGGAGAAATTCTTGGACATGGCTAAGTGTTGGAAAACTGGTCCAGGTGGCCTTTGATCCATGACATTTGATAAATTTATTTTCACAAGCACAACCCTTGGTGGGAATTTCCAAACGACCTCTCAAAATCCTGTTCTCAACACTTAGGCAATTTCCTTGTGTTTCTCAATATGCAAAATAGTATTTTTTCCTACGTTTGGCAGATTGATATTTTGCATATGTGACCATTGTAAGTCAGCCTGAAAGTATGGCTAGATAGCTATTTCAACAAAGAAAAAATCCATTCCAATTGATGAACCTATTGACATACACCCAACATCTGGCAGGCATTTGAAAGTGGTCTTCCAAACTGCTTATTGACACTTAGACAAATCTCTTCAAACCCTAAGTCAGCAAGGTGATTTTATTTTTTTAATCAAACTTGGAGAGTGAGACATCCAAAATGTGAGGAATATCATACTGACTCAACCATGCCAATCTTCTCTCCTGCAACCTCATAATCTAACATTGGCGGGAATTTTACTGGGATAGTGCAAATGAAGGTGAGAGGCACTTTTGGCAGATTGATATGTTCCTCCTCAGAGTCTCTTTGGGAATGGTTGGATGCACCAACCAACATAGTAGAGCCTATCACTTTTAGATAGTTTTTCTCATCATCCTATGAGCTTATCACGTTCGTAATAGAAATTCACCTAACAATCTACAAAATTCAAAAGAATAAGTCAATGTAAACAATATTAATCATCAATATCACATCCATACTTTACAAATTAGATAACAAAAGCAATATAGGAAAAAATTCAACCCTTTATGTACATGTGAACATGCAGAAATAAATAATTAACAAATTACATACCTTAGTATCTGTGTGAGATAGGTGTTTGATAAACCATTCAAAACCTTCAAGTTCAGTAACAACATTATAGCTGATAGAAGATTTGTTTTTGAGCCTTCATAAAGAGGTTGACGTGACTTCTTGAGTAGAGGATCAACATCATGACTATCATCCTGGTTGTCCTCATCCATTGGAGATAGTGTGTCTTGGATAAATCTATGTATCTCATCTTCCTGATTTGTATCACTAACGTTATCTCCATCCATATCATCATTAAGAACTTGATCAGCTTCAATATTCTGATCTAGATGTTCATCACCCTGTAAATGAGTATTTCTGCTAGTACTTGGCAAATAACTCTCTGTAAGGAGACATTTTGGGGGCATTGTCTATATATTTACAAACAACGTAGTAAAATTAGTGTGTATAGAACATATAATAAAACGATAAGACATTTTACTGAAATTCATGACATGATGACTATTACATAGAATACATTAAAAATTGAATAACCTCTTACCAAGGGACGATATTCATAAACCCCTTCGGCGTGCCCCTTCTCCCTAAAATGTCTTTCAGTTGTCATTATTAAAATTCTTCTTCTTTGCAAACCCCTGCAATCAGAGCAAGGGAAATAAAATTTTCCATCTCCCCTCACCTCTAATGCCGCTCTAAACTAAGAAAGCTTCCTTGCATTTTCATTCATAGTGAAAATTCCTTATAGTGACAAGTAATTGTCTTACCTACACCATACCAAACAGTAACTTGTCAAATACATTAGATATAAGTATATTTCTAAATGCAGTATATTATATACCAATTTCTATAAAGAAAAACATGAAGATTGTGATGAATAGGGTTGTCATTGATGACAACATTAATGACAATCATTTTGGAAAAATATGGTAATTTGGTGAAAAATAGGAAAATGACCAAGTATGGGGAAATTAGTAAAAATTTCCTTTGGGAAATGCATGCCATAATTTATAGGAGAATATAAAAGCCTGCACCACATGGGGGTCTTGTAGATTGTTGTTTTTCCTACCTGACCATGTCTTCAGTTTGTCCTAAAAGTGCCTGTGGGAGAAGTTATGGACCTGCAGAAATAGGGGTTTGTGACAAAGAAAGCAAAAATGGCTAAGTAGCCTCATAAAGATGCATGCCCTAAATTATGGGTTAGAGTAAATTCCTGTAGAACATGGGGGTCTTGTATTGTGTTGTTTTTTCTACCTAACCATGGTATTATTTCTCATTAATCATGTCTAGAGAAAAAGTTATGAATCTACCAAAATGAGGTTTCAGAAATTTTTTTGGAGAAAGTCCTGAAAATGACCAAGTGTTGGAAAACTGGCTGAGGTAGCCTTAAGAAAATTCCCACCACAAATTGTATGTTGAAGAAAATGCTTGCAGCATATGGGGGTCTTGTAGATTGATATTTTTCCTACCTGACCATGTCTTCAGATTATCTTGGAAGTAGCCGAGGAAGAAGTTATGAACCTTCCAAAATAGTGTTTTATGCAGATTGGACCAGACTAAGAAAATTGTCCAAGTGTTTGAAAAACTGGCTCATGTGACCTTGGGAAAATTCCCACCGTACCTTATAGGTGTATGATAAAAATTATTTGAAGCTATCATCCTACAGCTTGTTGAAGAGGATATCTCACCATGGTCTCAGTTCTCAAAGAAAGTGTTTGATGACAAAGATAATGGTCTTCCAAAACATAGTTTCAGATTGTTTTGCACTATTCCAGTACTGGCAAAACTGCCTCAGTGGCCTCAGGGAAATGCTCGCCCTATCTCATAGGATGATGAGAAAAATAATATGGAAGTGTTAGGCTATATCTTGTTGATGAGTGCATCTAACCATGGCCTCAGTTATCATGTGGCGTGTTTTATGACAAAGATATAAATCTTCCAAAAGTAAGAAAAATATTATTTTGCATGTTAAGAACACAAGAAAATTGGTTGTGTTAGATTTAGGAAATTGAAAAGGCATTTTGAAATTCCCGCAAGGAGGGGTTATTCTGATGATAAAACTCATTAGGTAGCATAGGAATGTTCCTTGGTGAATTGACTATCCATCCATACCTTCAAGTTGTCTTATGATGGTCTCATATGCAAAATATCAATCTACCAAAAATAGGAAAAATAATATTTTGCATAGTGAGAACAAAAAAAAATTGACTAAGTGTTAAAAACAGGAGTTTGAGAGGTCAGTTGGAAATGCCTGCCAAGGGCTGTCTTTGTGAAAGTAATTTTATCAAATGTCATGGATCCATTATTTGGTAAGTTTTCCATCTGCTCATGACTTCAGGTCTCCATAGAGTGTTCACACGTGTGAAATAAGAGTCTGCCAAAATGGGAAGAAATATGCTTTGATGTTCAAAAGAGGTTGAGAAGCTATTTTGAAATGCTTGCCAGAGGTTGTGTGGGTGTCAATAGATTTATATTGTGATATGGTCTTGTTCATTGTTGAGATGGATATCTAACCATGCTTGTAGGTTTTCTTATGGCGATCACATGAGGGACAAATCGATCTTCCAAAGTAGAAGAAAATTTGTTTTTACAAGTTAAAAACAATTTTGTCTGAGTGTTAAATTAAACAGTTTGGAATCCTATTTTCAAATGATCTATAGATAATGTGTGTGTATCAAAAATTTCAAAAGGTGACATGGATCTGATCCTTGTTGAGGTGGCTATCAAACCATACTTTCAGTTTGCATTATGATGGTCATATATGCAAAATATGGACCTAAAAAGTTAGTGAAAAATAATAAACAAAGTTTATTAAATAAGAAGCTACATCAATGCATTTAGAAAAATAAACATAAATTTAATAAAAAGAATTAAGACAGAGATTTGAAGAGACACATCTCACTATTGGAGAGATGCAATGTTTAGAAGAAGTTTTAATTGATTATTTCATTAAAACAATAAATAACAAATAGAGATACGAAGAGGTTTCTAAGCATGATGACATGGCAAGGTGTAATTGGAACAAGACATGAAGGAAAAAGATGACTAAGGACATGCATAATGACATTGACAATCAAGCATGATAAGCATGGAACATCTAGAGAGTCAAATGACCCATTATGTGGTCATTTGAAGATGATTTGTGCAAGACAAAGATGTTGGTGCAAACATGACAAGGAGATGGTGACATGACAATAGATAAGCAAACTTGATGACAGAGATGGCTTCGAGCATGATAAAATAGTGGACAAGGAAAATATTGCGGGCATCTCCAGAAGATTATGCAGGCATGTTAAATGATGAAAATTGTAGGCATGATAGAAACTATTGTAGGCATAAGATATTGCCTATTGCAGGAATCTTCTCAAAAACACCTACGAGCATCCCTTATGGCCACCTGTGGACATCCTAGTGTGAGCTGCGGGCATCTAGATAGCCCTTGCGGGCATCTGAATACATCACCTACTGGAACCTTGAAGATGGACAGTGCGAGCATACTTATTGGAAGATCAAAGAGCCCCATACGAGAAGTTGAAGAAGGGTATGAGTGCATAAGAGAAGGCCAAGTCTTGGCATAAAAAATAAAATTAAAATGATGCTGATGTGGAAAATTAAATAAATTTTGGTTAATGATAACAAAAATAAATTGGTGATGAGGTCGGCCTCCTAAGACATGGAAATTAAAAACTATTTACAGCCAAAAAAGGATGCATGCTTACTGACCCGCCCATAAACAACCAAGAGTCGTTGAAAGCTGGCATTGGTTTGGTGGGTGTGATTTCTACTAGTAGTTTAAAGGATTAATTGTATTAGTTTTCCGTCGATGCATTCATTATATATGAGATTATGCTAAATATTTTGTGGAATTCTTGTCCAAGTGACTCCTTTTCTTAATTTCCTGCTACGATC
This sequence comes from Pseudotsuga menziesii, assembly GCA_001517045.1. Lineage (NCBI taxonomy): Eukaryota > Viridiplantae > Streptophyta > Pinopsida > Pinales > Pinaceae > Pseudotsuga > Pseudotsuga menziesii. The sequence continues at coordinate 150,300 of LPNX011207544.1, forward strand.
TGTGTCCATAAAAAATTAGATCTCCTGTCGTCATATAGCCTACCTTACTCTGCCATAAATCCAATCATTTGAATATTTGCTTCTTGAATTTGAAGGCTTCTGCCAAAGTTAGTATGCTCGGCAAGTCAAAGTGATCCTGTCGAATCTATAGAAATTACCCCAAATGGCAATATGTAATCCAAAATAAGTTCATTTTATTTCCCGTGATGAGGTCCCAACTGTACCCCCTTTCAAATTATTAGATTTAAATAAATAAGAATGTTAAATTAAAGATAGCCATATAGCATCGATATAGAGACGAAAGTTCCTCGACAATTAAAAACGTCGATATTTCCACGGTTTTTCCGCCAAGATAAAAAAAATGAAGTATTAATCAATGAATGTTCAAAACGTGGAAATATTTCGTGGAAAAATCCAACTAAATGTATTAGTGATGTCTCTGTGGCTAAGATCGTTAAAGAAGAAGAAAACAAAATACTGAGAAATAAAAGAAAATCCAATAATAGTATTGAAGATATAAATAGATCTGGATGTTTGATAAACAAACTAGGGTGGTAGGGTGGTGCTAGGGTAGTATATATGCCTGCAAGGGGGTCGTAGCCTCCTTCCAGCAGGAAGATGGTAAATATGGTGTTGTAGCATCCTTTCAATAGTAAGTGTTAGATTTTTGTTATTTAAGCAATATGATCTTAGGATCTTATCTGAGAGAATAACATGCACAATAATAATCACAAGAGACAAGAGACACAAATAATTTTCCTCGAGGAAACCATAAAGGAGAAAAACCTGCAACTTCCTCAGAGATAGAATGAGAACCAATAGCAAAAGTAAAACCCGAAAACATAAAGATGATCTCCACTAGCTTGATTTCTCTCACTTGTGCCAGCACTTCCTCTCTCACTCATGCGCCCCAGTGAGTGAGTGAGCATGTAATAAATAGAGAGTCTCACTCTCTATTTATATTCTTTCGTTCAGTTGACATTTAACTCAACTGTGTCGGCCCTAGTGTACTTCACTTCTCTAGGGTAACCCTAGTTCCCCACAACTGTGGGGACTTTTCCCCCCGAACTTACAATTGGAGGGTTGACCTCAACTCAATTGTGGGGACTATTGCCCCAGCTTACAATGGAGGGGAATTCCTCATGACTCTTAGTATTTCTCTTGATAGGAACATTGGGGTACAATGAAATACACATGCTTCTCCCGATAGGAACATTGGGGTATGACTTTACATGACTTGATTACATTAATTATTCTTCTGATAGGAACATCAGGGTACAATACATAAGATATACAAGTGAATACATTACGAAGTTACAAATACATCAACACTCCCTCTTAACTAGGAAGGTATTCTCTCGACACAATTCATCAGCACAAGTATTCTTCACTGGATCAAGTCTGGATCATCATCAAGTCTAGATCATCTGGATCATCATCAATTCATCTTCATCTTCAAGTCATCTTTAATTCATATTCAAGTCTGGATCATCTGGATCATCATCAAGTCATCTTCATCTTCAATTCATCTTTATCTTCAAGTCATCTTTAAGTCATCTTCAAGTTTGGATCATCTGGATCATCTTCACTGGATCATCCTCATTGGATCATCATCATCATTACTGCTTGCACTATCTCAAAAAAATGGTGCTATCTCTCAATTCTACTTGTCATAGGAAGTTCTACAGAGAAAACCCTTTTTCATGCTGGGTGTAGGTCTATCCTCCATGTAGGTCTTCATCAACAGAGCCAACCATTTTTCATGTTGGATGTGTCATCACAGAGCCAACCCTTTTTCATGTTGGATGTGGCACCAACACAAAGCCAATCCTTTTTCATACTAGATGTGTCATCACAGAGCCAGTCCTTTTTCATACTGGATATGGCACCTACACAGAGACATTCCTTTTTCATACTAGATGTGTCATCACAGAGCCAGTCCTTTTTTATACCGGATGTGGCATCTACACAGAGCCATTCCTTTTTCATACTAGATGTGTCATCACATAACCATTCCTTTTTCATATTGGATGTTGCATCTACACAGAGCTAGTCGTTTTTCATACTGGATGTGTAATCACAGAGCGAGTCCTTTTTCATACTCAATGTGGCATCATCTAGAGCTAGTACTTTTTCATATTGGATGTGTCATCAACACTTAGATCTAACCATGGAAGGAACCAATCCTGCCGCCATGTCAGAAAGGCACATCACTTACATCTGACCATGGAAGGAACCAATCCTGTCACCATGTCAGAAAGGCACAACACTTACATCTAAACATGGAAGGAGCCAGTCCTGTCACCATATCAGAGAGGCACATGAAATCATCACTTTTCCTTTGGAAGGAACCTCGATCTGGAGAACACCAAGCTTCTCCCTGAAGTACTGAAACTTCACTCTCGCCATTTCTAGCATATAATCACATCAGGGATGATTACATCCAAGGATAACCTACGAGACCATTTATGTCTGAGAAACCTACAAGATTCGCTAGGATTTTATGCTTAGACAACCCATCTCATCGGCTATCTTAGAACTCCCTCTTTCAAGAGATCTTGATTTGGATCACAAACTAGAGCTTCATTGCTCCTCTCTGCATCATACAAAACATGCAAGTCAGATCAATCAAATCAAATAGCAGAAACATACTACCCCACAAGTAGCAAGTGGAAACATATTTTTCCTCGGCTATACTCAACGCCATGCAGGACTCCATCCTGTCAAACCAAGAGATCACACTTGATCTCATACTAAAGCAACACCAAAGTGCTCTTCCTATAAATGGCACTTCCTACCCAATCCGAATCCACATAACCATGCAGGTTAGTCTTTTGATTTGAATCATGCTCAATTGTACCCTTTAGGTACAACACTGCATGTTATGCAACTAAGTTATCATGTCTCAAATATGTCAGGAACATCAATGAACAAAAAATATGACGGTACATCGTGGCATCAACCGTCTTTGATGAAGCACCACTCAATAGCTTCAGGTTCGATGCCATAGGTGTGGCCATGTCCTTGCAGTCCATCATCCCGAACATCTTCAGGATATCTACTACATACTTCCCTTTCCTAAGGGAGATTCCATCCTCATTCTATCACACCTCCATGCCTAGAAGGTAATGCATCATACCCAAGTCCTTCATCTCGAACTTGGCAGCAAGTCTCCTTCTTTAAACTGTGTTTTTTATCAGGGACAAATCATCAACATATAATAGGAGCATCATTGGTCTTCCACCTTCAACCTTGAATTAAAGGTTGGAATCCACTTTACTCTTAGTAAATCCTGGAGCCATCAGTAAGATGTCCATCCTATCGTACCATGTTGAACCTCAGGATCTTCTGCAGTCACTCCCTCTGAAGTGGAGCATCATTCTCCCTCTGCATTTCATACTCTATGAATTGAAACATTCTATACTGGAGTGACAAGTAGCTTCCTCTACTACTAATATTCTATGTATCCATCTAGAGTCATTGGATACCAAGATCCTCTATCTTGAACCTTTTCAAAAGTTCTTCTCACACCCATATGTGATCTTGTCATCCTTTATAGGATTTCATATTCAACCTTGTAGCAAAGGTTACGATCTTCATCACTCCAAGTGATCTTCAAGCTCCTCCTATAAGTGTTATCCCATGGGTGCCTTCTGAGCTCGTACAAGGCCTTCTTTAATTTGCACACATGAGTCTACCTATCATGCGTCTTCACTTCCAGTGGCTACAAATGTCTCTTTGTAGTCTATGCCTCCTTTTCATGAGAAGCCTCGTGCTACGGATCTTGCCTTGTATCCCACAATGTTTCCATCTACTGTATACTGGATCGTACAGATCCATATGGAAGACACTACGAACTTCCCTTTAGGTCTCGATGCATCCTAAACATCATTCTTCTTGAACTAGTACTCTCCTTCCCTTTCTTCTTGGCTACTTCTTCATAGCTGGAAGGTTTTGCATCAATGATGTCACTCTTGAGGCCTCTTGAAGTCTCGTCATACTATTCTTCATTTTAGAGTGAATCTTGAACTGTCGTCACTTGTTCTTCGGAACAAGTCTCATCCTTGTTTTTTGGTAGGTGATTGTACACAATATTTCCTACAAGTCAAATGCATCATTTGTATGGTTAGAAAAATTTCATAATGCATATTTATAATTATATATAAAGATATAAACATGCAACTATTTTAGCCAATACAACATCCATCCATATCTCACGGAAAATTTCTAGATGCCTTCCATCTCTACCATGACAACATTGATATTGTGCACTAATCCAATATGTCAGCAAAGAGTTTCATTCTAGATAAGTAGCAATGGAGAGTTGTATGAGATACTTACCCATCACATGCATATTAGTAGTATACTGTCATTAATGCAAACATTTTATCATGCATAACTCATCAAATGAATATAAACCAGCATAGATCCAAATCCTAGGCTCTATCAAGCGCCGAGAGGGATCAAATCTCTTTGTAGGTATCCATTGATTTGATTCAAACCAAAAGACACATATTTTTATTTAAGGTCCACCTATAATATTTTATTATTAATATTTAATATTATTTATGGCCCACATATAATATTTTTTATTTTGTAATGAACTAACATTACAACATTTCCTCATACATGGTTTTAAAACCATATGCAAGGCCATCCTACAACCATGGGTTGTTTAGGAGGCCTTGCACATGGTCTTAAAACCATTTGCAAGGCCCTCCTAAACCATGTACAATAAAACTATGGGTTGTTTAGGAGGCCTTGCACATGGTTTTAAAACCATGTGCAAGGCCCTCTTAAACCATGTACACTAAAACGATGGGTTGTGTAAAAGGCCTTGCACATGGTTTTAAAACCATAAACCATGTGCATGGTTTTAAAACCATGTGCATAAAAACCATGTGTAAACCATGTGCACATGGTTTTAAAACCATGCACATGGTTTATGGTTTTAAAACCATGTGCAAGGCCAACATTTTTTATTATGTTGTTAAGTAAAAACATTACAACATCCCCCCCATATTGTGTTTTTTTCCTCACCCATATTTTTTTAGGAATAATGAAATTTTTACTTTTTTATTGTTTTGTTAGGTAGAAAGATTACAACATCTCCCCCATATTAGGTTTTTTTTTTGGCCGACATTTATTTTGTCCTATAATTAAAAAAATTATTTTTTGTTAATAAAAATAACGTTACGTAACGTTACATAACGTTACGTAATGTTACGTAACATTACGTAATGTTACATAGCATTACATAACGTTACATAGCATTACATAACATTACAAGATCTCCCCCATACTGGGCTGTAGAGCGCCTCTCGGCGCAACAAATGCATAGCAAAAAAAAATCATAAAAATGACAACTAAATACTTATCTTTATTTGTTTCATGGGTAGACTCCTTCTTGAACCTTCATCTTCCTCATTCGTAACAACATCATTTCTTATCCAAATGCTAAGATGGATAAGAGGATCTTCAATAATTGAGTTCTTCATATTCCTCATCGCTTGAGGGATCTTCTTTGATTCATGAGCACTTGATCTTCAGTTGCTCCCATCTTCTCTTCTATGAGTTGAGCTTCTTCTTCTGTTCACTCTTCTTAGATTCTGCTGAAGGTAATCGCTTTCTTCTTGCATACATTCCTCAAATGAATGAATCCCATGATCTTGGGAGACCATTCAAAAATATCTTATTCTTCTTCTATTGCTTCGCCATAGCATTGAACACTTCCTTTTGGTGTCTTCAAGGATGACACATTAGGGATGAGATGATCTTCAATAGAATATACAATGATTCTCTTGGCTCTAGCCTTAGCCTCATCTCCCTCTGGCTCCTAAAACCTTCTTACTGAAGTATTGATCCAAATCAATTTCTTCATGGATCACCTAAGTCCTATACTTCCATACTTGGAAGTTTGTCAGCTTCATCAAGCTTGTCATCAAGCTGGTGTTAGAGGTCATTTTGAAATGAGAACCTCAAATGTAAATGGCAAAATATTTGATCTTACCGATTTGAGGTGTCTGTCCTGGTTCCAGAGCTAGCTGTTCTAGGGTTTGTCAGAGAAACCCTAATTTTAAAATATTGGAATATTTTAGATCTTATTAAATAGAAATATGCACCTCATCAAGGAAAGCTGTCCAATGTACTCCTTTTCTGAAAACAGTGGAGGGAAGCCCCCAAAACAGGAATCCCTAGTTTCCCAATTTCTACTGTAGAAATGCTTGATATTGTTTCTATGGTATCTCCTAAAGTAATAATACTATATGTCTAAAAATTCACACTGAGGTATCCTTGTCTGTTATCTTTCCAATACCATAGGTATTATCATAATTGGATTCACCAATTCGGACTTATGCGCGTTCTCCCAAGGTGACCTATTTCAGGACTGTTCAAAAGAGAGAGCTTGTACGGACTGCCACATGTCACTGGTTTATCGTCAGGGTATGAAAATTTTAAAATAGAAATTAAATTCTGTGCCATTTTTAGAACATCTTGATAAATTTCATTTGGACCTTTGTAGCCCGCAATATAGCAATTCTCCTTAGGTGTCATGTTTAGGGATGAATCCCGGGAGAGGATGAAACCCTAAATTGGAGAAATCATATATCCTAGAATATAGTGAATATGAGTCTGAAACTTTTACACATGGTACATCAGGAATATATCTTCAGCCTGTGAAAGTTTCATCCCATGATCCTTCTCCACTCTCAATATATAGCGAATGTACCAAAACTACCAGTTTCAGTATTTTAGGGTTTTTCAGACCCGGGGTCAAACTAGGGTTTGACTTTCCCAGAGTTTTACCCAACCAAAAATTTCGACCTTGGTATCTAAATTTTGATTTTGAGGAGGAGATCAATCCTATTCTGGGATCACTAAAAAATTCTTGTTCTGTGAAAATCCCTAATTGTCGCTGCAACAACTAGTCAAAACCTGAAAATGCCCGGAATCAAATTCCGCTTCAACAGAAAGATGTGCCCTTCAATGGAGATTTATCCTATCCTCCTTTTGCTGGTGATCTATGGAGAGAGACCCAAAAAGTAAGAATCCCTAGCTTCTGTAGCTTCACAATGTCTTCTTCTCAGTTTAGCTCTGATACCATGTTAGATTTTTATTATTTAAGCAATATGATCTTAGGATATTATCTGAGAGAATAACATGCACAACAATAATCACAAGAGATAAGAGACACAAAGAATTTTCCTCAAGGAAACCATAAAGGAGAAAACCCCACAACTTCCTCAGAGATAGAATGAGCACCAATAGCAAAAGTAAAACCTGAAAACATAAATATGATCTCCACCAGCTTGATCTCTCTCACTTGTGCCAACACTTCCTCTCTCACTCATGCGCACCAGTGAGTGAGTGTGTGGGTAATATTGACCTCAACTCAATTGTGGGGACTATTTCCCCGACTTACAACGTAGGGGACTTCCTCATGGCTCTTAGTAGTTCTCCCGATAGGAAAATTGGGGTACAATGAAATACACATGATTCTCCCGATAGGAACATCGGGGTATGACTTTACATCACTTGATTCCATTAATTATTCTCCCGATAGGAGCATCGAGGTACAATACATAAGATATACAAGTGAATACATTTCGAAGTTACAAATACATCAACAGTAAGCTGATAAACTAGGGGGTTGTATCCTCTTTCCAACAGTGAGTTGGTAAATAGGGTGTTGTAGCATCATTTCGGTAGTGAGATGATAAACAGGTTGTAGTACCATCCTTGTTTGTTGAAGTAGGAAAAAAATATTTGTAAATACAATTTTGCAGTAATAGGAAGTATTGGTGGTTTACCCAATTGGGATTCCATGATAAATTTGTGTTATGGTTTTTTTTGTTGATAATGTGTGTTAATAAGTAAATTAAAAGTGGTTTTAATTATTAAAATTTATTGATACTGATTCACCGCCCCCCCCCCCCCCCCCCCCCCCCCCACCCTCTTAGAATTGTCCAATATTCCAACAATTGGTATCAGAGCAGGATCCTTCACTACAGCATAAACCACTGGAAGGAAGATCCTATTAAAAACCACTATGGATCAACAAGAAGGGATTCCAACCAACATAGATCCAGTACTTAATAAAGAAGGATATGCATTATGGAGCATAAGAATGATAGTATACTTACAATCATTAGGATATGTAGTATGGAATTCATTAATCTCTGATTTCATCCCATTAAAAAGAATAAGGACTACATCTCGGAAAGAACCCAAGAAAAATATCTCAAGGGAAATCGAGGCCCTATTTGACGAATTACCTCAACCTATCAAAGAAAATATAGGACCATGTCTCTCAGCTAAGGAAATCTGGACCAAATTGGAGAAACTTTACTCATTTGAGCAAAGAACATAAACAAGCTTTTCTAAATTCGAGAATATAAGTGAAAATGAATGAAGTCTTTTTATAGAGACAATAATTTCATAAAATGACTCAGATATTGAAGGAGTGGAGGAACTAAAGGCAAAAATCCTAGATGATATTGAGGAAATTGAAAAGAGTATAAGAAGAAACAAATATTTGAAAGAAAAATTGTCTAAATACCAAGAAGTGCATAAATCAAAAGAAGAGGAAGTCAAGAACCTCCAAGAAGAATTGCAAAATTCAAGACAACAAGCAATTGATAACATGAAAGACGCCAATAGCTTAAAACAAGAAGTTTCTAACTTCAAGGAAGAAGTAAAAGGGATGAAAGACCAGCATACCATTGATGAGGAGTTCAAGGAGAAAATACAAGACTTTAAAATACTTGAAGAAGAAGTTATTATACTTAAGGAAAATATTGATGAAAAATATGTTCAGTCAAAATTTGAGAACAACTCAAGGAACTTAGATAAAATCCTAAGTATCCAAGGATCATCAACTGATAAATCTGGATTAGGTTTTGAATAAGGAAAGAATCCAGGATATTTCTCTTCCATAAAATATGAGAGAAGCTATGTTGTTTCATCCAAGAAAAAGGAAAGTTTTGAAGTCTGCTCCTTTTTTACAAAGAACATATATGATGCCTAGAAGAACAATGACAAGTAGAAACCAACAGATATTTCTTGGTCATTGCTACTCTTGTGATAATCTTGGTCATAAATCCCTAAATTGCAGAACATATGAAAAGTTCAGTGGCTACAAGAAGAATGCATCTAGTAAGAAACAAAAAGTAAGCAACCATACTTGTTGTAAAGGAAAGTATCCTATGGCTAGGGTTTAAGAGGCCATCAACATACTAGGGTTGAAAGGTGGATACATAATGTTCAGCAAGCATATATAAGCAAGTTTTAGAGATTGGAATGGTTCATACCTTAGCCAAATGAAGGTTGATCCAAGTAGCCCTTCAATCCTTCTCTTGCTCCTCTTGCTCCAAGAGACCTGCAAAACAAGTTATACCTTCCTCAACCCAATATGACCACATATAGAGAAATGATAATCAAATATAACATCACAATCTGATCATAAACAAAGATTCAATCACACATTGAACAATGATTTGGGAAGAAGAAGGACATCACATATTTAATAATCTTGAAAAAAAGTACAAGTATACCTTCTCTTCAAGTTCAGCACCTCACGAAACCTTGATCTGGTTCTGCTACTTCTCTTCTCCAAGGAACTCAGCCTCCAAGATCTGCAACACAAGGAAAATGCTTCTAGGGAAAAGGTGTGGGCAAAGAGAGCTCCAAATCCTCCAGCATAATAATGCAAAGATTCCAGTCTCCTCTCATGGACCTCCCTACCTCTATTTATATGCTTAAGGAAGAGTTAGGGGTGAAGACAAAGTAGTTACAACTGAAGGAGTCAGTTGCATAACTACCCAAACTACCCGAATTTCAAAAGACATGTTTTTTGACATTTTTAAGAGGCATACGCAGGTTGCAGAAACAACAGTCGCGTACACGAGGAATACACGTGGGTTGCCAATACAGAAGGTCACGTACATAAGGTGTATAGGAATATTATATATAGCAACTCACGTATGTACAAGGGTATTATATAGAACATGTCGCGTACGTACACGGGTTTGCCTTAAGGAAAGTTGCGTACACACAAAAAACTCATTTTTAGGGTATTTTTAGGAATTTTCAGACTTTGGTGTCTTCTAGAAAGTTTTAGGTAACAAAAATATATTTCTAACGGTGTAGAGATGAGGTCAAACAGAGTTACAGAACTAAAGATGTGGGTCCTCCAATTTAGGTGTTTTTTCAGTGACTTTTCTTGAAGTGTCGACATGCAACGGAATCATGGGAAAGTGATCATAGGTAGAGATGTGTCATTTTGAGATATAACAAATTCCCCCTAATGTATGAGGTTAGAGGAAAAGATCATAGCCGAAATACATTATAAAGGAAACAACTGAGTATGGAGAGAGCAAAGAAATCAAGATCAAAAGGCTCGAACAAAGGTACCTGAAAGAGAGATAAATGTCAGAAAAAACTAATCTCTGGGACATACATGTCCATATACAAAACATCACCATAAATATACAGGCGGATCCAACATATGTATAATTGATGAAACTATCATGGTCGCTCAATATGCAAAAAGGTGCCATATCAAATCTAAACGAGTCATGGCCACAAATGAACAAGGTGGATCCATACTCGAAAATCGATCATAGCCACAAAAAATACAAGGTGGATCTATGTCTTAGCAAAATGTCACATGAAATGTAACAAGGTCTTGCGCAGCTTGGGCAATAGCAAAAATGACAATGCTATTGTTAGCCCAAGTTCTTCAATCCAAACCGCCCAAAAGGTACGAATCCTAACGATGTGAATAAAAGAGTTGAAGTTGAGCATGGAGGAAACCGTTTGATTACCGGTCAATAATGCGAACCATTAACAAATGTGAGGGAAACCACCATTAATGAAAATGGTCCCCAAGTTACCTAGTACATTCTAACAAGTGTGATTACAAGGACTTGAAGTCGAACACTTGAAGAATCCATTGAGTAGGAGACATTAAGGTATTCCCACTACCCAATAGTGAGGGAAATTGCCATTGATGACTACAATCCCCAAGGTACTATCATAAAACTCTAAATCTAATTCCCAGAGCAAGTTGTGTTGCATTCGATAGGAATAGATTTGTTGGAAGGAAGGCATTAAGGCATCCTTCATCATCCAACACGAGGTAAGTCAAAGACTAATTGGATCTGGAATTGGTACTGAATTTCACAACAAGAAATGTTGAAGACATGATGTAATGAACTGATACCAGGGAATGGCCGACACAAAAGGTCAAGGCAACTGCAGAATGGCCGACAAAGGTTTAATCCTTGAATAGTGAGCATGACACAAAAGTGACTTAGGCAGCTTTTGACACAAAAGGACCAATGACACAAATCTGAAATGTAGGAGACATTGACAGATTCCCCATATAATTGGAAAAGAGACCAACTGGAGGAGTAAGAAACTCTGAGTCGGGGTAAGGTCAAAATACTAGGACCCAACTGTTGATAGACTCAAAACTGGTGCTTTGTTCAAGGAAACAAGACTTGTTTCCATGATGTAAAAAACATGTGAATGAACTTCCCTTCCCCTCTTTCTTGTAAAGGTTTAATGAGTCTAAGAAAGCAAACTTGGGACCATATTCATTTTTGGCAAGCTCAAAGAAAAGAAAGAAGAATGCTTGATAAAGCACTGATTCATGGATTTTACGAGCCAGAACTAGTACATGCTCGACGGTGTTTTCATAGTTTAGAGAGTTTGAAAACTCCAAAGAAGACTCCAAAGGGGTTCTTTTTCATACAATTTAGTCTCTTGAGGATGAAAAAGTATAAAACATACCAAATAAGAACTCTCTTAACTTCCGAAGAAGAAATGGTGCACCTTTTTCGTACTTAGTCAGGAAGGTCCAAAAAAGGTTAAATTAACACCTACCCAACGCTCCTTCAAAAGCAGCATATAGTCTGAGTTTTACAAGTGTGAAGGAAGGCAAGATCACTCGGAAAGATCCATTTGATTATGAGAAATGGGGCTTACAACAATAAACTCGATGCTTTGTTCTTTAGGGTTTAACGAGCATGACAAAGACATAAATTACACTCGGAATCTTTTTCATGTTTTGGTCCAAAGCACGAAAAAGAGAAAACTAAGCTCATACTGGGGGTTCCTTTTCTGTAAATTTAGTTCCTCAGGTCCGGAAAAGTGATAAATCTATGCCTGGGAATACTCTTCTCAATTCCGAAGAAAAGAGAGTGTTCCTTTCTCATATTATTCCACATGGTCCGAGAAAGTGATAACCTACCACCAATGTGGATGCCCATTCACATATTCTTAATGAGCCTGAATGGACAAGTTTACTCGGCAGTCAAGTCTATTTTGAGGAGTTATACTTGGGCCTAAAGAAACTCAAAATATTTCTCGTGAAGTTTTAACGAGTCCAAAAAAGTCAACTCATGGCCTCCTTACTGTTTTTAACGAGATCGAAGGACAGCAAAAAGAATCCTCTAAATGCGAGGAGATGAGTGTCATGGGCAAGCGAAACTAGTTCCAAGCACAAGGAACAAACCTATGCATAATGCAAGGAAAGTGAGCAATATAAGGACACTCGGGGAACATCTCCTCAAGGTAAAAGGTGTCAAGTTGAAAAGGAAAAATGATATAAGGCTTAACGATGATGAGAACAAAGATGAGGGCTTATACAACGAGCTAAAAGCATGGAAGCTGGAATAAGGCTCAAAAGCACAAGCAGGATACATGCAAATGCAGTTACAACTTGAACAACAAGGTGAGGCCAGTAAACAGTTGTGAATCTAACTACAAATCCTGTCTCCAGGAAACAACAACATGAGGATCATATTCAGAAGAAAAGATCCGATGGAGGTCACTTTGGAAGAAACACATGCGACTTTGCTATCTTCTACAAAAGATGTAGTCAAGGCAGAATCAATGAAAGAGGACTCTATAGTGCCAAGATCCGAGGGTTTATAGTCAATAATATTGACCTCAGAAGGAGAGAAAAAATCAAGAAGGGATATAGAGTCTACAGGAACAAACTCAATATCATGAGAGTTGAAAAATTCATAAGAAAAATCAAACTCATCAGGATCACTGACTTGCTGTTCGAAGGGAGAGTCCAAAGACTCAACAAGACCAACATAAGAAGAAAGGTCGAGCTTACTAGGCAAATCAAGGTTAGGCTTAGTCACAATTGAAACAACATCCAAAAGAAGGTTCGACTGTATCAAAGACTCTAGGAGGAATTCATCCAAAGGAAGGAGATCATCCGAGATAGGACACATGTCTAAACTTTCAAATGGATTAACGGAGTGAAGAGTGAGCTCCATAGTCTGTATAAAATGACTCACCTGGTCAACTGCTGGGACCAAGTCCTGAGAAGGTAAGCATGAAAATAGAGGATTCTTCTCAGTAGAAATTAAACGTAAAGGACATGAGGCCACATAGCTCACCTGTGGCAGGGTAGTGTCTATAGAAACATTGGGAATCAAGAAAGGAAAGACCTGGTCTCTAGTTGGGTCAGGAGAAGGATAAAAAAAATCCAACTGATCGATAGTGACAATTTCTTCACCATGATTAAAGTACATCACATGAAAAAATGTTGACACCACAGCTTGCATGGCATAGACATAATCACATCCAAGGAGCATATTGAAGTCCAAGGGGTCTTCTATCACCATGAAGTCAACTAAGACAGTCTTCCCACCCAAAGTAATAGGTGTTTGAGCAAGAATTCCCAAGGCTATACAAGTTCTTCTATCAAATTCCAGTAACTGACTAGCAGTCGACACAAGGCTGGGAGATCCCATGCCTTGCCAAGCACGAGCAGACAAGATACTAACTGAGGTTCCTTCATCAACAATACAATGATCAATCGTGTATGATTCAAATTTGACCTTTATCTGGAAAGGTGCATCAGAAGGAAGGTGTTGCTCAACTAGGCTATCCCAATCAAAGGAAGCAATCTGAGAGCTTGGTGGGGGTTGATCCGAAACGATTTCAGTGCCCCCTTGTTCAGTAAGTTCTGAACTGGCAGTGAAGAAAATGTGACTAGCAGACACTTCACTCTCCAAAGGAAGAGTGGTATTGATCAACAATGGAATCAATTCAACCACTTCGTGAAAGTCACTTTCCAAAGGGAGAGTGGGATTGACCAAAGATGACATTGGTTCAATCACATCAGGATCACTCTCTGAAAGAAGAGTGGTATCGACCAAATCTGAGATTGGTTCGACCACTTGATCAACCAAAGGTTGAGTAGGTTTTTGAAAAACTATAGGCTATTCAGGAGAAGGAAATTCTTGAGTCTTGGACCACACTCTTTGCACCTCTGTAATAGAAGGGCACTAGTGAGTAAGATGATCTCCCTCACATAGCTTACAAGGGAACTTAAGTTTGCACTTCGAATGACCGTTTTTCTCAACAGTGTCAACATGACTAGTAGTGGATGATTGTTTGCTCTCAGCATGTCCTGCAGAGGCTAGAGTTCGTCCCCAGCATGAACACTAGAGGATGGATGACTAGGTACAACCTAACTAAGAGAGGCTGGTTGTTGAGAGACTTCAAAATGTTCAAAAACAGGATGACCATGAAACCAAACTCTTCGCACCTCCGTGATAGAAGGGAATTTATAAGTAAGGTGGTCTCCCTCACAAAGCTTACAAGGAAACTTGGGCTTGTGTTTTGAATGGGTAGTCTTTTCAACAGTGTCAACATGACTTGCAGTGGATGACAGATTGTCTTCAGCATGAATCACAGAGGCTGAGAGACTGCCCCCAGCATGACTTGCAGAGGCTGAGAGACTGCCCCCAGCATGACTTGCAGAGGCTGAGAGACTGCCCCCATCATGAATTGCAGAGGCTGAGAGACTAGATCCAACATGACCTACAAAGGTTGGATGGGAATCACCAACATGAACAACAGAGGTTGAATGGTTAGGATCAACATGCTTTTCAGCAATTGAGTGTGTACCCCCATCATGAACCACAGAGGCTGGGTGGATGGATCCAACATGACTTGTAGAGGTTGGATGGGGAGGTTCAACTTGAACAACAGAGGTTGAACGGGTGCCCTCAGCATGAAACACAGAGGCTGAGTGACTAGATCCGACATGACCTGAAAAGGTTGGAAGGATCCCACCAGCATGATCAACAGAGGCTGGATGGTGAAGATCAAATTGACTTGCAGAGGTTGAGTGCTTAGATCCAACATGACCTGCAAAGGTTGGATAGGTGCCTCAGCATGAACTGCAGAGGCTGGGTGGTGAGGTCCAACTTGAATTGCAAAGGTTTAACGCTTAGATCCAACATGACCTGTAGAGGTTAGATAGGTGCCCCCAGAAGGAACTCCAGAGACTGGGTGGTGAGGTTCAACTTGACTTGCAGTGGTTGAACGGGTAGATCCAAAATGACCTGTAGAGGTTGGATAGGTGCCCCCAGCATGAATCGCAGAGTCTGGGTGGTGAGGTTTAGCTTGAATTACAGAGGTTGAACGGGTTCCCCCTTTCTTATGTGCCTTCTTCCTATTCCTCCTTCTTTTACTCCTTTTAGACTACCGGTTACTAGTATCAGTACTTTAATCGCATGAGGTAGAAGGAGGAGGAGAATCAACTACAGGTGAAGGGGAAGCAATGTTTTGATGCCCTTTATTTAAGGAGCTTACTTGAGAAGCATCAGGAGCATTCATGACAGTTGGAGTGGAAAACAACCACACCAGTAGCCCTAGGGTGAATCTAGGTAGATTCAGGGTGGCCATCAAGGGAACACCAACATTCTTCGTGAGAGGAGTTCCCAACATGGGGATATCTTGGTTGGTGTTCAAAGGGGTGTTAGCCATAGTTTCAAATAAGGAGACAAAGTCTGAGGTCAATAGGAAACCAAAAGTACCAAGCACACACCTGAAGGCAGACTAAGTACAGACAAACCACACAGCACTCACTAAAAATTCATAAAGCCAAATAGAAAAACAGGTATAAGATACACTTTACAGAAGAAAACTGAGAGAAAGTTACTTGGCATCCTTGTAGATGTTTTTCGGCACAAGCGGAGGAATCACCCACCGCCCTCCCATACTTTCTATCGGGGTTACCTTCCAAGTCCGTCCAAGGTCAACCAGAAATATCCTTCTGGTGTACCTGTGTATGAAACCTAGATGTCAAAGAGACTAAAGGCTACCTTAACTATATTGACAGTCTGGGGGGATAGTCGCAAGCCTGGTTCATATGCATGGGCAGGGTAGCAAAGCCCGAAACCCTGTCTAAGAAAGAATCCCCAGATGCACAAGAACCTTGGTCTACGATTTGATAAGGAATCAGAGGGCTATCTCTTCAGTCCAAGTCTCTACGTGGCCTCATGCTTAACTCCCGTTTGAGAGGAGCTTCCCAGATACAATCAACGTAGAAAAGGGTTTACCTAGTGATTGGCCAACTACATCTGAAATTTTAACACTTGTGGAGAGTTGAAACTCCCTAATCCACAAGTCTAGCCTGAGCTAGTTGGTGTATGACCCTATAAAATAAAACTTACTAATAATTTTTAAATTATATCGTTTATTTTAAGGGATTTTTTTAGTCTGAGGGTAAATGGCATGAAAATTATGTGGTGTTTTGACTCAAAGTTGAAACAAAATGACTAAGCAAAGAGAAATGAAATGAAAAAAGCAAAAATTATTCTCTTTATTTTTCAAATAGAAACTTGAAAGCCACAAAAGAACAATTTATTTTTATTTATTTTTTCAAAAACAATGATATGCCATGCAATCTAGACTAAAAACCTAATCTACATGCATATAAAGCAAACATGTGTTTTTGTATTTTTTCTTTATAAATGCAAAATAAAAATAGCCTATCAACTAATGCAAACAAGTATTGTAAGCAAAGAATATAGACAACTACTCTACACCGCACAAACAAACCCTAGGTTTCCCTAAAGTTGGATATAACCTCTCTTGGAAGGAAGGCTCACAAAAGTGAACAAGCCAACAACTTTGGAATGAAGAGACTGAGCAATAAGACTAACATAAACAAAGGTCAATAAGTCCCAAGTATCAATATAAACCTACAAACAAAGGTTGCTCAGTACCTTGTCCAACAAGGTCAAGCCAAAGAAGGAGGTGTGGGGGAAGGCACCAAAAACAAGTATACATTCTTTTTATTTTTCTTTTATAAATGCAAAAGAAAAACTACCTACAAACAAAAGTAAGCAGATTTCAAGAAACAAGCAAAAGGAAATCTTCTATACAACCACCAAAAAAACTCTATAATGAACTAAAGTCAGTATAAACCCTACTTGGAAGGAAGGCTTGCATAAGAGAAAAGTCAACTACTTTGGCACGGTGAAGTTAACCAACAAAAGAAGAAGGAAACAAACACCAACAAGCTTCTAAAATCAGAAATAGATCAGTAACAGAGGCTAACCAGAAACATAAGCCAGAAATCATACCAAGCAAAAGAGGTGGGGGAATGAGCAAAGAGAAACCCTAATGCTATAAAAAGGCTTACCACATAGATAAAGAACAACAAAAAAGGATAACACTAACTCCTTGGATTCATGCACTTACAGAGGACACCAAATGACCTACCAAACCGCCCACAACAGTAGAAAAAACAACAATGAGGAAAAAACAATGTTTTAGGGGCACACGTGGATTTCACTACTGACAGGTTGCGTGTCATACACAGGTTGACAATACAACAAGTCACATATATAAGTACACACAGGTTGTACCATTGGCAAGTCATGTAACATACGTGGGTTGACAATATAGACAGTTGCGTGTATCAAACCAGACACGCGACTGTTCATTCTGCAATTCGTGAATGGGTGGAAAAAACTCCCAAAAAGGTCAAAAACTACCTTAGGAAGGTAGGGGAAGTGTGCTATCAGAATTATAAAGTGTTCCTAAGTGGCAAGAAGGACTTGAAACAATGCAAAAGACTAAAATAAATCAAGAGAAACCCCAAACAGACAAGGCTTTCCCTAGCGGAGTTGCCAGTTCTGTTGTAAAGGGAAGTATCCTATGGCTAAGTCTTAAGAGGCCGTCAACATACTGGGGTTGAAAGGTGGATACACAATGTTCAGCAAGCATATATAAGCAAGATTCATAGATTGGAATGGTTCATACCTTAGCCAAATGAAGGTTGATCCAAGCAGCCCTTCAATCCTTCTCTTTCTCCTCTTGCTCCTCTTGCTCCAAGAGACCTGCAAAACAAGTTATACCTTCCTCAAACAAATATGACCACATATAGAGAAATGATAATCAAATAAACATGAAATAATAATCTAATTAACATCACAATCTGATCATAAACAAAGATTCAATCACACATTGAACAATGATTTGGGAAGAAGAAGGACATCACATCTTTATTAATCTTGAAAAAAAGTACAAGTATACCTTCTCTTCAAGTTCGGCACCTCACGAAACCTTGGTCTGGTTTTGCTGCTTCTCTTCTCCAAGGAACTCAGCCTCCAAGCTCTGCAACACAAGGAGAATGCTTCTAGGGCAAAGGTGTGGGAAAAGAGAGCTCCAAATCCTCCAGCATAACAATGCAAATATTCTAGTCTCCTCTCATGGACCTCCCTACCTCTATTTATATGCTTAAGGAAGATTTAGGGGTGAAGACAAAGTAGTTACAACTGAAGGAGTCAGTTGCATAACTACCCAAACTACTCGAATTTCAAAAGACATGTTTTTTGACATTTTTAAGACGCATACGCGGGTTGCAGAAACAACAATCACGTACACAAGGAATACACGTGGGTTGCCAATATATAAGGTCGCATGCATAAGGTGTATGTGACTATTATATATAGCAACTCACATACATACGCGGGTATTATATAGAGCATGTCGCGTACGTATGCAGGTTTTCCTTAAGGAAAGTCGTGTACACACAAAAAACTCATTTTTAAGGTATTTTTGGGCATTTTCAGACTTTGGTGTCTTCTAGAAAGTTTTAGCGAACAAAAATATATTTCCAACGGTATATAGATGAGGTCAAACAGACTTACAAAACTCAAGATATGGGTCCTCCAAGTTTGGTGTTTTTTTAGTGACTTTCAGTGACTTTTCATGAAGTGTCGTCATGGAAGTGTCGACATGCAACGAAATCATGGGAAAGTGATCATAGGAAGAGATGTGTCATTTTGAGCTATAACAATACTTGTTATGCACCTTTTGAAAAATATGACATAGAATGTTACAAGTGCAACAACTATGGACATATCGCTAGAGAATGTAATATGAGAAAGAGTGATTCAATAGAGGCTTCAAAACAATGGAAGAAGAAGGAATAGCAAAGAGTTTCTGTACATAAAGGAAATTTCTATGGTTATTGTCATTGATGTCACAAGTTTGGTCACAAAGCTATTGATTGTAGAACCAAGGGAAAAGATCAATATATGGAATCAAAGAAACAAGGAAATAGAAGACTAGCAGATAGAGTATCTCAGAAAAGGTTGTGGAGAAGAAAGTCAGATAACAAAGACTTAGAAGAATCACACATTCCAAACATCAGTGAAAATTCCAAAGATAATGATGATCATAATAGTGATATCAATAAAAATGACATCCATTATGATGGGAAACAAGGTGAAGAATACACTAATAAAGATGTGGATTATGAAGAAGAATATAGTAATAATTGTGGAATTCTATTATAAGGTCTCTCCTGACTTAAAAGATAACCCTAAAATTAGCATTAGAAGGGATCATATACTTAGGGGGCATAAATATAAGGAATTTACAATCGGTATTTGTTTGTATCATTTGGTATCATAATAATAATAAAAGACATTGAATAATCTAAAGACTGTCTACCTTTTATCAACAGCCTATTTTTTAAGCTTTCCACAGATAAGGTATGAGTTTTGACATGCACTACTTGCTAAGGTAAGATTACTATGATGCAAACCCTATTGTGATGATGTACATGATATGATGTGCACTAAGATGCTGATTTCATACACTAATGATATGATGAGGGATAATGATGAGCAACAGTTAACTATACATTAATTTTTCATTACATGTTTAGTATACAATACAATAATAAGAGTATACAATAATGAAATGATTAAGTGCAAGTGAAGTGATACTACTCTATTGTATGATGATGCATGCTATACCTTATGATGAATACAATGATGGAGATGCATGGATGCTCTATATGATATGATTGGACCTTAATGTTTGACAAACTTTGTCGATAAAGAATTGTCCTTGATGATGTACTGTATGATGATGGACCCTAAAATACAAGAGATGATCAAGGTTAAATGATAATACTGGTGTATGGTTGAAATAGGGAAAGTGTAATACCTATGAAGTAACATGAGGAAAACAAAATGTGTGATCCCTGAAGACCATGAAGTCTACAATCCAATAGAAGATGCAGATTTTATGTTTACTCAGAATTTGAAGTCATGACACATAAAACTTGTTGACTATGAAAGAAAACTAGAGTATGATATGAAAGATAAAAAATTCAGTGTATTGAAAAGTGCCAGGATGGGTAAAAATAACAATGAAGATTGTGAATGAAAAATGGGTATTTTCAAAAATATATCAGTTTAAGTAAGTTCCTTCTAAATTTGTCTCTCAAACCTGTAGAAAATCCTATTGTTATATAAGAACAAGGATTATGTTAAGACTTATTAAGAAGAGAAGGTTACATAATACAGTTTTTAAGAATAGTGTGTGGAAGAAAATCTAATGCTTAGTATAAAATCTATCACAAAAGAAAAAAAATGTTGATAAAGGAGAGGAAGTATAGTGAGAGGGGGGATCTATCATTCAAGTTATCATTCAAGAACCTTCTACAAGAAAGGAAATGATAAACTAAAGCATAAAATAGTGGTCAGTACCAAGTCAAAATTAAAATAATAAATACAGGAAGAGGCATAACAAATTATCCTTTGTAACAGTTGTCGAAGGGGGAGAATGTTTAGATGTTTCCATCAATGATAAAGGGGGATATTGTTGGTATAATTGTCATTGATGTCAATAGAGTTCAGTAATGACAAATTATTAACCAAGGAAATGATAAGCAGGGAAAGTAAAAGGAATGTCAAAGGAATAACCAAGAATATGGTAGTTGGTCAAACTCAATGTACAACAGAGGTCAAAGGAGTGCTAAAGGAATATGGTAAGCATGGAAAACTTAATAGATCTGTGTATGGGTGCGTATGAAACAAAGGAAATGGGAAACAAATATGGTAACATGGAAAACTCAATATATCTTTGTATGGCTACATATGATATAGAGGAATCATGAGTTAATTAATAGATCTATGTATGGGTGCATGCGTAAAAGCCATGGATCGATTCTTGAATCGATTGATAGATCTGTGTATGGGTGCATGTGTAAATGATATGTGTGATGTGTAAATATTTATATTGATACCTTTGGAAGAAATAACAAAGAAAAACCACAAAGGAAACAAGAGATACGCAAATCTAACACATAGTTATGCACTAATGAAAGATCAACGGATGAGATCAAATATGCAAGAAATCGATGGATCACAGGAGTTGTGGAAATAGTGTTGTGGCCACATAATAGTGGGATTTGAATTTGGAAATTGTGAAATGTCCACCCGCAATCCGCAATTGCGGAAGTACGAAGTTTTTGATGTGGAACAGAGAAGTTTTTGATGCAGAAAATTGATTGCAGAAAAGTAGTTCTGTAAATAGTGTTGCGGATAGACATTTGTAGAAAGATAAGGAAATTGCGGAAAGATGATTACGGAGTGAAATATGTGTGTTATATCGACGAACATGAAAGAATCCATAAGATATCAACAGTGCGGAAGAAAGATTGCGGAAAGGAAATTACGAAAGTATTTTCATGAAATTTGAAAAACCTGCAATCCGCAATTCGCATTTGATCTAAAGATCGACGATCAGGAAAGAGTCTCCCTAATATCAACGATGTGAAAGAAATATTGTGGAAATAAAATTGTTTAAGCACTTTTGAGAAATTTGGAAAGTCCGCAACCTGCAATTCTGGAAGAAGTAAGTTTCTGAATTGCTGAAAGGTTGTTACAGAAAGGTATTTGCGGAAAGACAATGTTGAAAATATAATTGTGGAAGTGAGGAATTCCTGATGCGGAAAGGTCATTGTGGAAAGACAGTTACATAAAGGAAATTGTGGAAGCGAAAAGTAAATGTGGAAAGGTCATTGCAGAAATGAAAATTCAACGCGGAAAGGACATTGCAAAAAAAGGAATTTGCGGAAGGTAATGAATGATAAACTAAACAGAGTTAAAATGAACATATATGTATTAGTTATGAAAGAACATGTCTTCAAGTTGAAGAGTTGTGTTTGGTAATGAAAGGACGTAATGTTTAAGAAAAATGATGCTTAGCTAATAAGGTATAAAAGTGAAAGCATGGAATTGAAGAAGATGTCTCTGTGGCCAAGATCATTGAAGAAGAAGAAAACATGAGATCGAGAAAGAAAAGAAAATCCAGTAAGAGTATTGAAGATACAAATAGATATGGATATTTGATAAACAAACTAGGGTGGTAGGGTGGTGTTAGGGAAGGCTATATCCCTACAAGGGGGTTGTAGCCTCCTTCCAGTAGCAAGCTGGTAAATAGGGCATTGTAGCATCCTTTCAACAGTAAGCTGATAAACCAGGGGGTTGTAGCATCCTTCCAATAGTGAATTCGTAAATAGGGTGTTGTAGCATCCTTTCAACAGTGAGCTGATAAATAGGGTGTAGTACCATCCATGTCTATAGAATCAAGCAAAAACTATTTGTAAATACAATTTGCAGTAATAGGAAGTATTGGTAGTTTACCCAATTGGGATTCCATGATAAATTTGTGTTCTGGTTGTTTTTATTGATCATGTGTGTTAATAAGTAAATTAAAATTGGTTTGAATTGTTAAAAGTTATCAATACTGAGTCACCTCCCCCTCTCAGTATTGTCCAATATTCTAATAGGAAGGTCAAGGTGTGGTACGAACCACTCGTATGCCACGAATTCCCCTTGGGTTCGGGTTAGAATATAAACTTTTGGTTGTTCCTGGGGTATGCTACAAATCCCTATGGTGCTTAACCCAATGACCTAGTATCATGTATTTATTCAACATAGCGATTTTACAAGATTGCTTGAGGTTAATAATCAATATCATGTTAGATCATTGGTAGAAATCATTGTATTTTACATAATATATGCATACTCCATAGATAAGCTCTTTGTATACATTTTCCAACTCATAACAGGTTACTAAAGATCATAGTTAAACAAGTACACCTACCTCAGGTTACTAAAGCGTGAGGAGGATGTTCAAAAGATAGCTTTTAGGTGTCATTGAATATACTATGAATTCATAGTCATGCCATTTGAGCTAACAAATGCGTTAACCCATTTATAATCAACCATGAACCAGGTATTTTGTGCCTAGTTTAAGAGATTTATTTTATTTTATTTTTATTGAAGACACATTTATTTTAAGGAAACCTGGGAAGACCACTTTAGACACTTGGATATATATCTTGTAGCAGGTCTTCCTTCCAAAAGAGTCTAAGTGTTAATTTGGAGTTATATACATCCTATACTTGGGCCACATCATTAGTGCTCAAGGCGTTTAGGTGGATCAACATAAATCCAATCTATTTAGGATTGGCCAACCCCTACTACGCCCATTTGAGAGTAGGCCTATACATTATTATAAGAGAGTCATTAAGGGGTTTCATAGCTGGAAGCACCCTTGACTAAAATGACGAAGGAACGAACTGGAGTGATGCAACTAATAGATTTTTATAAGCTCAAGCATGTTATGTGATCATGCCTTGTACTTGCCATTATTGGTTTATCACTACCATTTGTTTTCAAGTGTGATGCTTTAGGTGTGGGGATTGGAGTTGTGCTTATGCAAAAGGGCCAACCATAGAGAGAAGAAAAATTACAGTTTTATATATCTTACAAGGAAATGATGCTATTATGCATGCTTTAGATAAAATTAAAGCAATATTTAGTTTTTTGGAAGATTTGTGGTGCTAATAGATTACAACAGTTTGAAGTTATTATTTAGCCAACATTATTTAAATGATCAACAACATAAGTGGGTAACTAAGCTTCAACCTTATGATTTATACATTTTTAATTTGAAAGGGTAATAATTGTGTGGTTGTTGATGCTATTTCTAGTATGCCTACTTTAAAATCCATTTCTTCTGCATTTTTTGCTTATTGGAAGGCTTATATCATGGTTGAATATGCCAAGAATGCCTTTGCTACTAGTTTATTGGATAGCAGTGTGGAGGATGTTGTTAATCCCTAGGTTTCCTACAAAACTGGAGGGTGAAGTTCCAACCATATTCAAAGTTGGCTACATATTCAGATTTGGCTGCATATTTAGTTTCATTAGATTTAGTTTGGTTACAAAGTTGGATCTTTTTAGCAGTTCTCTCATTTTATAGGAACCACAGTTTTGGGGCATGTATTAATAATAAGGATAAAATAAGGGGTTATTTCACACTATCTATCATCATATTGAGATGCCACCTTTCCACTCATGAATTTACCATGAACAAGACTAGGCTCATGCTTGTGAAGAGGCCACCTTTTCGCTCCTGCCGGATCCTTGCTAACTGGGTCTTAGGCTTATGCTTTTAACCGAAACTCGTGCTTCTCATGGCCTGGTTTTCTTCTTCCTACACTTGGTGTTGTTGGGTTAATAAATTATCCGTATTTTCACAAGGGTTTCATGCTAGTTCGTGGAAAGAGAATTCGTTACCAAATACAACCATTCATATAATATGTCCAAACAAAGAGATATTTACTTGGTCGACTCATAATAAATAGAGTACATATTGGTAGCTGCATCAGAGTTACCGGTACTATGATCATTAGCTAATTAAACAAACCTTGATAATATATACTTACATATTAGTGGTATCATCCAAGGAGTTACATGTAATACAATCCTTAGTTCACGGAAACATAAATATAGCTACATATTTGTGGACGCTACAGAGATATCCATACGGGTATGCAGGTGGATTGGCACAGAGGTGAAGGACTCATTGAAGTTTGATAGTATGACTGATGCGTAGGGGTTTATGTCCTGCGTGGAAAACCAGATCATGCCTGCATATCTTAATAATTATCTTAGCTTCCTAACAAAGGTAAAATTCCTATTCAAAGTGCATTGAAAAGGGCGGGCGTTGATTGTATAATGAGAATTGAGTAATAAACCCAGTTAATGATGCTAGTAAGACAACGAAATATCTAGTAACATAGGTAGAACCATCAATAGTAAATGAATTATAGATGAGAGAAAATATAATAGCATCCCTTCCTTTTCAAGAGCTTGTATCACCCCTTCTGGATCGAGATCCAATAAGTTTCACAGGTATATATCTCATTGAAGCAGAGCTATTTGTTAGAGAGGCCAAGCCATGAACTGCTCCGGATACATATCCAATCTATTCATAACCATTGAAGTAGACATAGTGCCAGTTGTTGAATCATATTTTGCATCTGAAATACTAGTTTTTGGTCCAATCCCTATTTAAGTTCATCCACCCAATAAAAAATGGTTTACACAAACCCCTTGAAGAACCCATTAGATTTTATCCATCATTTAAGGATATGCATGTTAATCCATAAGTTTAATTCTCAATTTTAGATCGCGGTAGAAATATAGTAAGTTTATGTCGTAGAGGCACACAGAGTAGAACCTATTTCATTTCTAGAACCAGTAGTTTCAGTGCTGGTTAAAGCATCCAAGTAATAAGCAACAATTTAAGAATCATTTTATTTTATCTAATTAAATGAATGAGTGAAAAAACAAATGAAAGGAAGGGATTTTTCCCATTTGAATCAGCACCAAAGCGAAGCAATAACATCATAATATGCAACACCCATAGCGCTAAGCTTGTTCCATCCCTTTGGGATCCAGTCTCGGAAGAAAGGAATAAGAGAGATAGGAAAAAGGTACATAGGTTTAGGAAAAGGTAGCTAGAGCATAGTGAACATAAGCAGAGGAAACTAGAACATAGTCAGTATAGATAGAAGTATTCATTGAATCAACAGTTTAACCCCCCGTAAGAGAGTATGTTGGGCCAGGTACAAATATAGATACAAAGTGGGGTAGCCCACAATCATTGCATTCCACGAAATTGCATTGGAATTATTCATTTTCTCAAATACATTATATGCATCTTCAATACATAGACATTTGGAATACATGTCAACAACATCGTTACTCTTATGTGTCTCAAGGCCAGATTTGACAATGTGGGCATGAAGTTGTTTTCCCAATTCCAGTGCTAATAAACAGGCGCATATGCTAAGAATATTGGAAATTGTGAACTCTTCTAGTATGATTCCTAACACTAACATTTGACTGAAGAGTTGGAGGGATTCCTTGCTAAGCCTTTGTTGAATATGCAACAATCATAGCATTCGATGAAATAAAATTACGTTCAGGTGTTCCTCTCTTTTCCATCTATATCTATATTAAATTCAGAGAATGGGGAAATTATAAACTAGACACGGTCTGAACAAAATATTGTTTTTATAAAAAAAACCCTAAAATTGTTTTTATAAAAAAACCCTAAAAATATTAGTGTAAAACTACAAAAAATGCATAATATGGTCCCATAAAAACAATCTCACAATTGCTAAACAATAAAAATATGGGAGTTTTACCTTTGCTTTAGCTGCGAGGTAAACTGCTCGATCTGCAAGTGGATCTCAATCTAAAAACATAGGGTATACAAATAGATATAGATTTGTACCTGGAAATGGGACTGGAATGGATTATGGCTCTCGAACTACTGGCTTTTGAATTGCAATGGGATCTTCCTCGCTTGTGTCTATTCCTACCTTTACCACTTTTTCCCTTTGCATCTGCTGACATTGGATATCCAAGATATGGAACACACAATCTCTTACTTACTAGGGAAAGGGATTTCCTTTAGTTTTCTCACACTTTTGTTTCCCGACCGAGTTTATTTTTAATATTTACGATATTATGTATATATTATATGTTTATATGTAATATATTATTATTATTATAATATATAATAATATACAATATTTATATATTAATAAAAATATACAAACATACGATATTATATATGATTTATAGATTAAAATTAAACATATAATATTATACATTATATTTAAATTTAACATATATATATTAACATATGTATATTATATTAATTTTCAAATGTTATAAGATTTGAAAGAAATGAGGATCAACAAGCTATAGGGTTAATCATCTTTAAATGAATTTTCACTTCCCTCAAGTACATAACTTCCTAGCATCTAGAGGACTTCTTTCTTTTTACTGAGCATTCCCTTTTCCTACACAAAACATGTTATAAAGAGATATGTCATTGGGTGATCCATGTGAATTCAGGTATGATTTTTTTGGATAGAAATTCTCTCTAGTATCTCACCACATAAAATAAATACCCCTACTTGTGTATGTGCTTGAAATTTCACATGTCGGGGGAATAGAGCCACTAGCCTCAGATAAGACATTTGTTTCTTGACTTGAGTTAGGAACTTTAATTCTCTCTATGTCAAGCATTCTTAATGCCAAGAACTTGGATACAAACACTAAGAAAATTAGGGTTATCCAGTGCTATTCATAGAACTACCATACCCACAGAGATTTTAAGCATTGATCCAAAACCACGAGACCATATCTAGTTTTGGATACAAGAAGAATGAAATGACTCGAGAAGAAAATAGTTCGATATAGTGCATGTTATCAACCCAAATGGCACTTCTCCATCCGAGTGCTGACAATTCATTATGTTGGTACACAAAAGGACATTTCAGGATTGAAGTTTTCCTAAACACTATAGATGGGCATGACATGGGATGCATTTACCCTTCAACCAGCTTGTCATTTTATTTTTATATGTGTTGATTTCCGTACACGAATATCTCCACTGAAACTCACGTACATACACTACTATATTTGTTGGAAACCCATGTACTGTATGTGACTATTCTCATTGCAACCTGCATACAGATCTATACGCGGGTTTCTCTTAAGGCAACTCGCATGTCATATGCGGGTTGCCTATATCAATAGTCGCGTACACATCCATTCGACTTAAAAAAAATATACAAAACGATTAATTTAGATTAGTTGAGCCCTAATCATTAACCATATCAACTGTCTCAACCTCCTCAACCTTCGAAACTTCTCTATTTTCCCAAAGTATAAATAGAGGCCTTAGAGAGGGCATTAATAGAATGAATCTTGGAGAGAAAAGTTATGCTGGTGGTATATTTTCAAAAGTCTTTGGAGTAGTATAAATCAGAATCCTTTGGTTGTAGAGGAGTCCTTGTCTCAGGCGTTGGGTTGTACACTTATCTCATTCAGTGATTGTTAATAAAGAGAATTCTTCTTCCAACTTTGTGTTGAGTCTCTTTCATGTATCATGGTTGATGAATATATTTGATTAAGCACTATATATGTTGTTTATCTAGCTTGTTATATATACATGTATAAGATTGTACTTGGAGAATTTTCTCTTTGCAAGTGAAAGAGGTACATCCCTGAAATATTTGGAGAGAAGCAGAGCGGGAGAAGACAAACCTCGGACCAACTGTCGATAATCGGGTGAGTCCAACATCTCTTCCTATTTCCTTTATGTACTTTAAAGATGATTGTCTGCAAGTTTTAGAAGTACATTGGTGACCCCAGACCCTTGGTTACAAGGGTGTTTATTCCTAAACAATAGAACTGGTGACTCCACTGGGTCTTTTCCTTTCTTCAGTGTGTGGTGTCTTGTCTTGGTTCAGATTTGTAGTGGTGCTTTGAAGTCCTTGATAATTTTTATTTTTTTGAAAAATTTAACTCTAGTACGTGGGTTTCTCTTGCATACAGTCACGTACAAAGGTCTGCATATGTGGGTTTCTCTATAGCACAGTTGTGTACAATACACGGGTTTCCCTCGTACACAGTCACGTACAAGTCCGAGCACAAAATTTTTGGGTTACGGTTTTGCTTGTCCCTGTCCTTCTATAGATTTTGTCTTGCTAAGTGGAATTCACTATGAGCACTGCACTGTGAGTTTGATGACCTTGTTAGCCATACCTTGTGCTTCTTTGTAATCCCTTGAGTTCTTATTTTTTGGATTGTCTTTTTGTCAGCAACTTGAAGTGGATTTTCCTGTTGGGTAATAGGTTTAAGTGCTAGTTGTCTGAATCAGTGATCAGGGTTCCGGACACTGTATTTTCCATTCTATTTTTGAATAGTATTGGTTAGTCACTTACCTTTGATTGAGTTCAGAGATTTGTATTCATTGTGCCTTCCCAAGCTAGGGTTCCAAGTCTTCCTTAGGTGGTTGATCTTTGGGTCTATGAATCTAGTTTAATTCATTTTGCTTATTTTATACAGTTAGTTTATTCAAGCATACTCAAGTATTGTGCATTTAGGTGCATAGTAGTCTTTGAGCAATTTTAAAAGTGAAAAGAAAACATTAGAAAATTTTGCATTTGATCTGCATAGAGTAGTTTTGTTTTCAGTTGTTAAATATAATCTCAAAAATTACAAAAATATAGTCTTAGTTTTCTCTTTATTCGTTTCATTTTCATCAGTTTTCATTTACAAAAAAAAGAAAAGAGAAGCTTGTTTTTTAAGTAGTGATAATTTGCTTTGGAAGTATACACCTATTGTTTTTTACATTTCTTATCAAGTCAAAAACATCATAGTCTTTCACTCCACTTGCCTTCTGAGTAAAAAATAGCCCTGAAAATGAACGCAATAATTAAAATTTATTAGTAATTTTTTGTTTTTTAGGGCCCTACACCTACTAGATTAGGCTAGACTTGTGGGATAGGAAGTGTAAACTCCCCATAAGTATTTAAATTCAGACATAGTGGGCCAATCGATAGGTAAATCCTTCTCTTTATCGATGGTATCTGGGAAGCTCCTCTTAAACGGGAGTAGAGCACGAGGTCGCATGGAGGCATTGGACTGAGGAGATAACCCTCCGATTCCTTATCGAAACATAAATCAGGATTTTTACGCATCTGGGGATTCTGTCCTAGACAGAGTTTCGGGCTTAGCTACCCTACCCATGCGTACGAATCAGGATTGTGACTATTCCCCCCAGACTATTGGTATAGTTAAGGTAGCCTCTAGTCTCTTGACATCTAGGGTTCATACATAGGTAAACCGAAAGGCTATTTTTGGTTCACCTTGGGCGGGCATGGAAGGTAACCCTTGTTGAAAGTGTAGGATGGCGGTGGGTGATTCCTCCGCTTGTGCCTAAGAACCTCTTTAAGGATACCAAGTAACTATCTTTCATCTTTCTTTGGGAAAGCATATCTTTTACCCTTGCTGACTGTTGAGACTTTAGGATTTTTCATAGTGATTGCTCTGTGATTTGTCTGTGTTTAGCCAACCTTAGGGTTTGAATTGTCAAATTTACAATCGTGTAGGACCAACCTATCAGAAGGTCACGAATGTTGCAAAACCTTCCTCCTCTTATCACATTGGAACCTCCACCTCCCCCTCAAAGGTGGAGAATTGATAGGAGTCAGTGAAGTTTCGAGTGAACCAAAACATAGGGCAAACCATCTTATTTTGAACATAGTTGAGATAGAAGACTTGCAGGCTGATGAGTTTGCAAGGAATTTTAATACACCTCTGATTGATTTAAACGATCCTGTGATCGTTCAGGTTCATCCTTTTGATCCACCCGTGATTGGTGCCCCTATGGGCAGAATAATGTCTAGTGCAGGAGGAAGTTCTTTAATTTTTACCTCAGCCATCTCGGCTGAATGGGTGCTAACTCCCCTGGTAAGTGCTCCTAGATCAAGAATGCCTACTACGCCATTAACTCCAACGAGCGGAGTGGTTCAACCGCCGGTTCCCACAATCCTAGCAGGTGCTTTTGATGGTATGGTCACTGGGATTCCTAGTGTACCTATAGTTCCAACCTCATTCAAACACACTGCCCATAGTGGTCTTATAGGATCTTCGGCTTTTGTCCAAGGATTTCCTTGGAATTGGGGGAAGATTACCCTGTCCACTCCATATGTAGGCCCACCACCCTCTTATGTAGGAGTGCAGTTTGGAAACACTAACCCCTATGGTCAAGGTTTCCAAGCCTCGGTCTCTGCTGCGTTCATGAGCTCTCCCTTTTCGCTTTTTAGCGGAGGGATACTTGCTCCTCTATTTCAAACTCCAGTTTTGACTAGGGCAGCTAGAACCTCTTATAATACACCTCACATCAACAATCATGTGGCTTACGGATGGAATCTATTTCAAAGTAACCCATCCACTTCGCAACCGATGGCAGGGGGAAACCCCACCTTTACATATGGGAATTTGGGGGAAATTCCCTCTAATCCTCAAAATGGAACTTTTAGTGCTCTAGTTTGACCTAAGATTCCTTTCTTGGCAATGTTAAACTTACCATATTTTTCTAAACTGATGAATGACCCAGTGAGGCATGATCCCTCCTAGCCACCTGTACCCATCAAGTTGCCCTCGGACATCCCAAAATTCGAAGGAAAAGTTGGTGAAGATCCGGGGGCTCATGCCACCACTTTTCATTTATGGTGGTCTTCCAACTCACTGAATGAAGATTCAGTTCGGTTGAGGCTATTCCAAAGAACCTTGACAAGTACTGCAGCAAAATGGTACATTGAGTTTCCTTCTGTTGTGTTTAGCAGTTTTTGGGACTTAGCTAACGCATTCCTTAGCCACTTTTAGCTTTTTGTCCGATATGATTTCAGAACAAACTTGTTATCTACCTTCCAGCAGAACAAGGATACCCATATATCGAATCACATCCAAGAATGGAGGAGGCAGAAGAGCCTTATTAAAGCCACTATTCCTCCTGAGTTCTTACTAGAATGGTTCCCTAAATCACTATTGTCCTATATATCTAAGGACATATCTACTTCAGGAGTGACGGGTGAGGAATAAGCTATCCTTAGGGCCCAGCAACTTGAATTTATTTATTCTCAGTCTAGGATCTTGTATAAAATTATCCCTGAGGAACCGAGGCCAACACACGATGCAGAGAAACCTAAGCCTGGACCGCATGCCGATGGTGTGGTTGGATTTGTCAATTCTTCCACTGTAGAATCTTTATCCAAACAACTTCATTAGCTATCCATAAAAAATTATATGGTGGAGGTAGCAAAGGCTGCCCCCTCACCCCAAAATGCAAATGTTTTTGCACAGACCTCTCAGAAGGGAAATCAGCATCCCGGTGCGAAAAAGAAGAGAGGAAAGAAAGGGGAGGGAAATGAAAACAAGCAGAAACCTGGAAATAATGCTGATGGGGGAAAGAAAGAAAAGAAAAAGGTGAAATTCCCATGCAAGTTGTGCCATGAATATCACCTTACCCATCTTTGTCCCCTTATGGAACAAGCCCAGAAGTTTTTAAAATCTCAACAACCGACTATCTTGAAGGATTTGTTTCCCCAAGGGCAGGATTCTGCTTCAACTTCAAATGTAGCAGGGGGCACTGCAAATGCCCCTGTCCCCAATATATCAACATGGTTTGATCTTCAAATTTGCTACAGACCAGGAATAATAACTATGAAAAAGAGACCTCTCAGAAGGGTAAGTCTATAGGTGAAACTGCTAACCCTCTCACGATTGAGAAACCTGCTGAAACTATGCCCAAGATACCAAAAGGTGTCTTTAAGAAGACCTTGCATAATCCTAATGCTAGTGTTGCATCCAACTACTCTGTGGTTGAAAACTTAGCCTAGACACCTTGTGCAATGTCGGTTTTAGAGGTGTTACAGAGTTGTCCCACCCAGTGGGATGCACTCTTAGCAGCCTTAGGCAGTATAGACTCATTGAGTCTCATGGTGAAGTTTCACTTGTCTGATGTCAAAATTCTCCCACCATACCATGTAGCCTTATCGATAGATGTCATCCATGGTGGAAATACCATTGAAAGGGAAGTTGTCGACGACGGTGCTTCTACATGTGTTATGTCCTTGTCATGTTGGAAAGCTCTTGAATCCCCAAAGCTGGTCCCATCAAACACGCTGCTTACTGCTTTCGACGGAAGGTCATTCCATCCACATGGTATCCTACCGGATTTTGAAATTAATCTAGCAAGGAAAGCGGTATCTATTGAGGTGGAGGTGATTGATGCACCTTTGGACTATAATTTGCTCTTGGGAAGAAGATGGACTTATGCCATGTCTGCTATTGCATCGGCCATCTTTCGGGTGGTAGTGTTTCCACACGAAGGGAAGTTGGTTACTGTAGACCAACTCAATTTTACCTAGAAAGGCCACATGGAGTCTAATGAGTCCACTGTTCCATTGGTTGATCAGGTTAAACCTACTATAGAGAGCTTAGGGGATGGAATGTATGCATCATTGATGGGAACATTTGATCTTCCAGCTCCGATTAATTATATAGGTTCTACTAGTGTGGGAAAGTCCATTGCTACGGTTGTTGATAGGAATGATCCTTGGGTTATCACTATCCACCATGAACCTGAAGTGCCCCTATCGACAGCGGAAGTAGCTTATCAATCTATCACACAAACCACTGTTGATCCCATTCCGGTTCCACTCTAAGTCTTAGAGGAACTGGAAGAAGTCTATTTTCCTGCTTGGGCAGAAAACTCTTTGCATTCGACAGATTGTATAGATATGGTTTTACCTTCTGATGAAGCCATTCTAGAAGCCATGTGTAGATGAGATAAGATCTGTGAAGATCTTCATCATCGATCCTATTTTCTTCTAGAGCTAAGTAGGATAGAGAATCAAGAGTTTCATGTGAGACTGATAGATGATGTTAATACACCTGTTAATCCCTTACCCAGGGAAGGAATTTTTGTTGAGGGGAATATGGAAAATATTTCTGCTACCATCCCTATCAACATCTCTGTAAATCCTAACGTTGTGGAAAATATACATATCGGCACAAACTGCTCTCCTGAGGAGATTGCCATTTATACCCCCTTGTTTAAGGAATTCTGTGACATTTTTTCCTGGTCATATGAGGAGATGCCAGGCATTGATCCATCTATAGTTGAGCATGAGATCCGAACATACCCTGACGCTAAACTTGTTTAAAAAAAGTTGAGACCGTTTAACCCGCATAAAGCGGTGGCAATGAAGGCTGAAGTGGAAAAATTGCCGAAAGCTGGTTTTATTAATCCCATAGCTTTAATGGAACGGGTATCCAACCCTATTCCTGTTGATAAGAAGCAAGGGACCATACGCGTCTGTACTGATTTCATAGATTTAAACAAATCCTTTCCTAAGGACAACTATCCCACGCAATTTATAGATCAAATTATTGATGCTTACATGGGAAGTGAAGTCTTTTCGTTTATGGATGGTTTCTCCGGATATAATAAAATTCAAATAAAACAAGAAGACCGACATAAAACTGTTTTCATTTGTCCTTGGTGTACCTTTGCGTGCAAAAAAATGCCTTTTGGATTGAAAAATGATGGGGAAACCTTTCAGCAGGAAATGAATTTTACCTTTCATGATATTAAAGCCATTGTCGAACCTTACCTTGATGATCTACCTGCACATTCTCGTAAGAGGATTGACCATCCAGATCACTTGTGTTTGATATTTGAACGATGCAGATACTATAAAATTCACTTGAATCCCCACAAGTGTGTTTTCTATGTCGATTCAGGGAGATTTCTTGGATTCATTGTTTCTAATCGAGGCATTCAGGTGGATCCGTTAAAAGTTGAGGCCATTGTAAATTTTCCACCTCCTCGTTCTATTAGGAAACTTTAGAGCCTACAAGGAAAGTCCAATTTTCTTTGACGTTTCATTGTAAACTATGCCAAGATTACTAAGGGTTTCATGCGCCTGCTAAAACAGGACACCCCATTTGTATGGGATGAAATTGCATAACTCGCATTCGAGGCATTGAAAAAAGCTTTGTTGTCGGCACCATTATTGCGTCAGCCAGATTACTCTAGGGATTTTATATTGTATCTGGCCGCGTCCGAGTCGACCATAGGGGTAGTTCTAGTCCAGGAGGATGATAAGCTCCAATAGCATGTCGTTTACTATCTTAGTCGTGATTTAGCCAGACTTGAACTCAGGTACTCCCACGTCGAGAAGTTGGCCTTAGCAGCTGTCTATGTTGTTCAGAGGTTACGTCGCTACATCTTACTAAGGACTACAATGGTAGTGGCAGATGTTAATCCTTTTCAATATGTTTTTTCCCAACGGATAGTTGTAGGCAAATTCAACAAATGGATAGTCATTCTCCAAGAGTTTGACTTGGATTTTTAGTCTGCCAAATCCAAAAAATCCTTAGTTTTTGCTGAACTTATTGCATAATTTCCAGTAGATGAAGATGTATCTATTGAAGAAGACTCATTCCCAGATGAGTACATATTTTTGATTTCCACCTCTGATCCCTGGTATGGAGATATACTTATCTATCTCCATACTTTGAAGTATCCTACAACTTTCTCACGGGAAGAATGATGTAAACTATGCATACATGCCAAGAACTACCTCATCATAGGAGATACTTTATATCATAGAGGGGTAGATTTCATTTTGCGTCGATGTATTGCCCACAAGGAAGCAGAGATTGTCTTGAATGATGCCCATAGTGGAGAGTGTGGGGGTCATTTATCTGGGTTAGCAATGAACCAGAAAATATTATGTGCCGGTTATTTTTGGCCCACAATATTTAAATATTGTGTGGAAGCAGTGAAGCGTTGTCATCCTTGTCAGATTTACACCAGGAAGATGCGGTCACATCCCGCTCTGTTATTTCCTGTTATCTCAATGGGCCCCTTCATGAAGTGGGGGATTGATTGCATGAAGTCTAACCCAGCCTCGGCTGGGGGACACAAATATATCATTGTCACTGTGGATTATTTTACAAAATGGGCAGAGGCATTGCCCACCTTTAAAGCTGACGGGGAAACTGTAGCTTTTTTTGTGTTCAATCAAATTATAGCATGATTTGGTATACCCAAGGTGATTGTCACTGACCATGGCATTCATTTTCAAAATAGCATGATGATAGAACTGACCACTATGCTAGGATTTAGACAAGAACATTCATCCTCGTTCTATCCTCAATCTAATGGTCAAGTCGAGGTTGTTAATAAAACTTTGAAAACTATTCTAAAACGTACTATTGATGCAACCCATTGAAACTGGCATATCATGTTGTACCCTACTATTTGGGCGTATCTAACCAATGTAAAAACTGCTACAGGTTTCTCCCCCTTCCAACTCGTCCATTGAGTGGAAGCTGTTACCCTAATTGAATGTGAA
Source organism: Pseudotsuga menziesii (assembly GCA_001517045.1). NCBI lineage: Eukaryota > Viridiplantae > Streptophyta > Pinopsida > Pinales > Pinaceae > Pseudotsuga > Pseudotsuga menziesii. The sequence goes on from LPNX011207544.1 coordinate 186,523, forward strand.
ATCCCGTCTTTAAAAATTGCTATTCATGTGTTACCGAATATGATTGAGCTTGAAGAATGTCTATTACATTTAGAACACCTTGATGAACAATGTAGAGATGCGTTGACAGTGAACCGGTCTCATAAAAATAAGGTCAAAAGCCAATATGATGAATCGATCAAGTCTCAAATTTCTCTGAGGGGGAACTCGTTTTGCTCTGGGACCAAGACAAGGAACCCCTGGGGACAGGAAATTTCAGGTCTATGTGGTTAGGACCTTATATTGTGTCAAAAGTATTAAAGAAAGGTGCATATGAATTGATAGATTTCGATGGGAATAAGTTGGCTGATCCTAGAAATGGGCTCTACCTGAAAAAGTACTATGCTTAGGCTTAGCACTTTTTCTTGTATTTTATTGTATGTATTTTTATGTACACTAGTTTGTCTATTTGTGTTTTTTATACCATCTGCTGGTTATTTCATATTTCTTCCGAGAGGTTCATAGGTTTTGCTAATGGCACCAGTCGCCACACTTGTAATTTATCTTCGGCTGCATGGGTTATTTATTCACCCTCAAGACAGCTAGTTGCCTCAGGAGGCGCTTGCTTAGGTCCTGCTTCCAATAATGTGGCTGAATATAGGGCTGTCATTGAGTTTCTAGGGGATGCTTTGTCATGTGGTATCACTCAGATGGAAGTCCGAATGGACTCTCAACTAGTTGTTTCCCATCTCAGTCAGGCTTATCAGGTGTGGAACCCTATTCTATTGCGTCAATTTATGCAAGTTAGGTTATTGGAAAGAAATTTTGAGTTCATTATATTCAATCAAATTCCAAGGAATCAAAATTCATTAACTGATGCATACGCTAATTACATCTTGGATTGACATTTAACACTTTTTCCATAAAAGTATACAACAAACACATAAAAAACATTTGTAAATAAACCAGCAAATATATATATATATATATATGTGTGTGTGTGTGTGTGTGTGTGTGTGTGTGTGTGTGTGTGTGTGTGTGTGTGTGTGTGAATATCTGTTCATATAGATAGGTCGATTCTCTGATCCTCAGATCCAGTCATAACTCTATAATATACAAAAAGTATACAAAATATGGATCAAAGTCCATCAAATGCTCCTAGATCTAAGCTGGACCACCTTGGTCCCCCCAGTCTCCCTGCATTTTGGCTTCTTCATCCTCCTCGGCTTCAGTAGCCTCAACAACATCTATGTATACCAATACTGTTCTGGCTACCCACCTCAAAAGGCATATCCAGACAGGTGGTACACCAACCATGAAATCCTGCATGATGGTTGGGATGTGCTCAATCCATAAGGTGGGTACTCTCTGGGTAAGCCTGGCTAGCTTCCCCTCAAGAACCCTAATCAGGCCCTGGTCTTCTACCAAGACAGGATGCACATACATGTGTGGATGCCCTTCAGGGTGGACTAGTCCGATTTCTGCATTTTGACATTTTAAAAAAGGATTAGAACTCTTATACATATCTATATATCTCTATAGTTTAAAATTCATAAAAAATTGAAAATAAAAATTACCTAACTCTCCCCATGCTCCTCCTGGAGAAAGGACGAGGTATGGATCACCATAGAAGTCCATTCCAGCATATGGAAATTGCTCAAGTGTTGGCGATTGTCACTCCCACCAAAAGTAGAAGTCGTCATCATAGACACTCTACACTGAGCCACCACCTCCCTGGTGGAGGAAGATATCTCCCCATCTACTTAGCCTAGGCTGACGAGGAGAACGAACTGGTAAGGGTACTACAGGGCTCAATCCTAGCACTCTCTCAAAGAAGAAGGCTACTAGTATGCTCGAATATCCAAAATTCTTCCTCCTGCCTCTCTTGCAGTCAGAGAGTTGTTTCCTCATAATCAAGATCACTCCCGGGCACCAATCATATAGGCCCCCCTGCATACAATCCACTGCTAGTGTCATATGGTTCCATGTTGCAAGGTGAAGTGAAGATGATCCTGCAACCCTCACTATAGTACTTGTCAATACCTATAGAGGAAGATCATGTATGTGCACAATAGGGATGCAGCTACCCCTCTTGTGTGTGCCTAGTGTGCAGTATATGTCAATATAGTTTTGGACACTTAGAGGGTCACCGCCTCTACTGGTGCCTTCCAAGTTTACCGGAGCTCCCCGTCGTGATAGACTAGCATTGAAATAGGCATCCTTTGAAGTAATCTCCAAGGACTCACCTTGAAGTTCAAACATGCCCAAGTCACGATCCCAATAATTTATCAGGAACTCTAAGAGGCATACATTAGCCTGCATAGGTGAGGTATAGAAAAAATTTAACAACCCACTTGAATGTAAAACATTCACAATGGGAGTATCTTCGAGTGGTTCTTGATCCATATCTTCATGTTTGCACTCCCTCCACTCAAGCACCATCTTTCAACCTGGTAAACAAACAATTGCAAACCTTTAGTTTCATATAAAATTTCAAAATTTTGACCCTATATGCTTCTTTTCCACCTCACGCAATGTACGCGACTGTCTATTAAGGAAGGTTGTGTACTGTATGCGACTGTCCTTCAGGAAACCCGCGTACAGAACACATGTACACGACTTTCACTATAGCAAACCCACGTACACAGCGTTGCTTTTTTGAGGACGCTTAAAAACATGAAATTTGGGCTTAATTTTGATAATTGCTTGGATCAAATTGAAGAGCATGGAGTGTAGTATTACTTGACACTTGTGGATTTGGAAATGGTCCACCGGATTGTCCACACCGAGCAATTGAAGGTAGAGGTGAAAACTTGTCTTTTATGGCTAAAAATCCAAATGGTGAGTTTTTATTTATGTTTTGAACTTTTGATAGAAAATTTATTTTTCAAGTGGGTTTTTTCCCTATAGTTCATAAATTATAAAACTAATACCATATATGTTTTCCTTGTAACAGGTTTATCATCGTTTTAAGGTGTTTTTTGCTCATATAGGATGGTTTTTTGTCGTTTCACATGCATTCTGCATTTATACCTACTCCATCTTAAACCTAGCAATTAACATTCTAACCATGGACTATGGTATGTTTAACCATTAGCTCCTTGCCTTTACCATTGTTCTTCTGTGGATAGGGATTTCCTCTCATGAGTATCCTCATTTAGAACCTATTTTGTCTTTCTATACTCATGCTGCAGCTGTCTTAGGTACAGGGGAATCTTTTTTAGCTATTTTTAATGCCAAATTGAGCCTCATTTTGGTCTCTTTTTTCAAGATATCCCTTTATAGGAATCCCTGCCATTATGGAGTTTCTTTAGGCCTAGATCTAACTCCTTAAAACAGACTTGACTGCCGAGTTAACTTATTCGTTCAAGCTCGTTAAGAATACATGAATGGGCATCCACATTGGTGGTAGGTTATCTCTTTCTCGGACCATGTGGAATAATACGAGAAAGGATCACTCTTTTTTTTTGGAATTGAGAAGATTATTCTCAAGTATAGGTCTATCACTTTTTTGGACCTGAGGGACAAAATTTACGAAAAAGGAACTCCCGGTATGAGCTTAGTTTTCTCTTTGTTGTGCTCTGGACCAAAACATGAAAAATATTCTGAGTGTACTTTATATCTTTGTCATGCTCATTAAACATTAAGAACAAAGCATCGAGTTTATTGTAGTAATCCCCATTTCTCGTACTCAAATGGATCTTTCTGAGTGATCTTGCTTTCCTTCACACTCGTAAAAATCAAGCTATATGCTGCTCTCAAAGGAGCGTTGGGTAGGTGGTAATTTAACCTTTTTTGGACCTCCCTAACTAAGTATGAAAAAGGTTCACCTTTTCTTCTACGAAAGTTAAGAGAGTTCTTCTGTGGTATGTTTTATACTTTTTCGGCCTCAGGAGACTAAATTGGATGAAAAAGGACCCCCCTGGAGTCTTCTTCAGAGTTTTCAGAATCTCTAAACATGAAAAAACCAACTGAGCATGTACTAGTTTGGGCTCATAAAATCCACAAATTAGTGACACTATTAAGCATTATTCCCTCTTCTCTTCAATCTTGTCAAAAAATGAAGAGAGATCCGAGTTGACTTTCCTGGACTCGTTAAAATTTAACAGGGAAGGTAAGGAAGAAGTTTTCTTTTGATTCTCAGTTAGTGGTAGCATGTCATCCTTAAACAAAATGCTCTCTGTTTTTTCCGATACTCATGTCTTAGTGTTCACTTTCAGTTCAGCTATTACTTTGAGTTTCTTACTCCTCCTCTTGTCAGTTCTACTTGGGGAATCTGATCATGTCTCCTACATGACAGATAAGTCTAGTTGTTCTATCTGTAAAATTTAAAAGCTACCTTGGGTCATATCTTTGTCGTGCTCACTGTTCAAGGACTTAACCTTGTTTCTGATCTATATCCTGATTCCATCATTGTCGTATCTATTATTACTTATGTCTCCCTTCCCTTATTCAATTCCTAGTCACTATTGTGATCCATTGGAGGATCTATTGCCTTCCTTATCACAATATGGTTCCGCATCAACATTTCTCGACGACGAAGACCTAGAGTTTTGATGATTGTACCTTAGGATTCACTCTCATTATTGGTGAATTCCTTTGCTTCAGTTGTCAATTATCACCTATTGATTGGTAATCTATTGAATCTTCTCCATGTTCAACTTGAACTTACATCTATTCACATGGCTTGGATTGTACTAGTTCTTTGGGATTGTTTATGAAGACCTTAGTTTCCTATCTATGGACTAAGTTGCACAATATTATGTTATGCTTATTTACACAGCTTCCATATCTTTGAAGACTCATCATTATTGTATATTGTGGCTTCGATCCACCTTTGTAATATACGTGGTCTTGTACCCATACTATATGATGTACTCAAATATTGTAAAGGAGATAGTGTTCCAGTATATTGAACATAGCATCCCCATATATGACTTTGTATATGACATTATTATGTATTTTTTTTAGGTACTACCTCTACTCCATTAGACTTCTGAGTTCTCCAAAGATAATGATTATAATGTTTTTCAACGATCGCTTCCCTCTGACCTCACACATTAGGGTATTTATGTATTTGTAACTTCGGAATGTATTCATTTTGTATTGTAAGCCAATGTTTATTCTGGGATGTATTTGTAATGTACTTGAGTCATGTCATACCCCTATGTTTACTCTGATAAGTTTCTATAATGTAAACAAGTCATGTCAAGTCATTGTGCGTAACCCTCCTATTGGTCAAGGGTTAAAGTCCCCACAGTTATCGGGCCCTAGGGTTATTAGACTATCCTAGAGAAGTCGACCCTAGGTGAGTCATTGTAAGCCGGGGCAATATTTCCCACCATTGTGTTAAGGATAAACCTCCTTGTTGGTCAGAGGAGGCAAAGTCCCCACAAGTTGTGGGGCACTAGGGTTATTAGACACTCCTAGAGATGTCGGCTCTAGTAAGTAATTGTTAAGTGAGGTTGACATTTTGGAGTGGGTTTCAAGTGAACGAAAGAATATAAATAGAGAGTAAGCCTCTTTATTTATCACACACACACACACACACTCATTGGGGCGCATGAGTGAGAGGAGAAGTTGCTGGGACAAGAGAGAGATTGCTACTGTCAGGAGATCATCTTTATGTTTTTGGGTTTTACTTTTGGTGTTGATTCTATCTCTAGGGAATTTTCGAGGTTTTCTCCTTTATGTTTTCCTCGAGGAAAATATTTGTGTCTCTTATCTCTTGTGTTTTATTGCTGTGCGTGTTATTCTCTCAGTTAAGATCCTAAGATCATAATGCTAGCTTGAATTATAAAAATCTAACATGGTATCAGAGCTAACCTGAGAAGAACACATTGTGTAGCTGCAGAATCTAGGGCTTCTTAATTTTTGGGTCTCTCTCCACAATCCATCAGCAAAAGTATGCTAGGATGACTCTCCATTGAAGGGCGTATCTTTCTCTCGAAGCGGAATTCGATTCCGAGCATTTTTAGTTTTGGTGCAGAAAATTAAGGTTTCTTGCAGAAGAGGAATTTTTGAGTGAGCCCAACATAGGATTTATCTCCTCATCAAAATCAAAGTTTAGAGACCTGGATCAATATTTTTGGTTGGGTGAAACTCTGGGAAAGTCAAACCCTAGTTTGACCCTGAGCTAGAAAAACCCTAAATACTAAAACTGCTAAGTTTTGGTACATTCGCTATATCCAGAGATTGGTGATGGACCAGGAGATGAAAATTGCAAAGGATGACTATTAAATCTTGATTTACACTATTTCCAAAATTCAGCCTCCGATTCGCTATATTCTAGGAGATATGATCCCTCCAATTTAGGGTTCCAGCCTCTTCTAGAATTCATCCCTAAACAGGACACCTGGGGAGAATGGCTATATCTTGAGCTACACAGGTCTAAATGAGATTTATAAAGATGTTCCAGAAAGAGAATGGACTGTATTCTCTGTGATCTGAGTTTTAGACTCCGAAGATGAACCAGTGACATGTGGCAGTCCGTACAACTTCTCTGTTCTAAACAGTCCTGTAACAGGTCACCTTGGGACAATGACCATAAGTCCCAGGTCCAATGAAACCTATGGTGTTGGAATAGAGACATGCGAGGCTACCTCAGTGTGAAATTTCAGAGACATAGGAGAAGTAATTTAAGAGATACCGTAGAAACAGTAACAGGAATTTCTGCAAAAGAATTTGGAAAACTAGGGCTTTCGATTCCGGGAGCTTCCCTCCACTGTTTTCAGAAAAGGAGTACATTGGATAGATCAACTTGAAGAGATATATATTTCTATCCAATCAGATCTAAAAGATTCCATGTTTTGAAAATTAGGGTTTCTCTGACAAACCCTAGATCATCGAGCTCCGGAACCAGGATGGACACCTCAAATCAGTAAGATCTAATCTTTTGCTATTTTCATTTGAGGTTCTCATTTCAAAGTGATATATCACATCGGCTTGACGATAAGCTTGGTGAAGTTGACAAATTCCAAGCATGGAAGTATTTTATCTCTCTAAAGAAAATGAATTGGACACCTACATGAGTAGAGAGGTTCCAATTCCAGAGGGAGATGAGGCTCAAAGCCTTACACAAGAAGAACTTGGTCAAGGCCAAGAAGATCATTGTTGATTCAATCATGGATCACATTGTACCACAAGTGTCTTCCCTAAAGACACCGAAGATGTTTGATTCCTTGACCAAGCTATTTGAAGGGAAGAACATACATCGGAATATGACTTTGAGAAAATAGTTGAAAAATGTGAAGATCCAGAATGCAGAGACCATACAGTCATACTTTATGGGGGTCTCTCAAATTAGAGAACAACTTGAAGCGATAGAAGAAGAAGTGAAGAATGCATAAGTGGTGATAGCCACCTTGAATGGCCTCCCAGGATCATGGGATTCATTCATTCAAGTAATGTGTTCCAAAAGGAAGTGATTACTTTCAGCAGAATCTGGGAAGAGCACACATAAGAAGAAGCTCAACTAATAATAAGAGAAAAGAAGATGGGAGCAACTGAAGATCAAACTCTCACCATTCAAAGAAGATCCCTCAAGCGATGAGGAATATGAAGAACTCAACTCTTGAAGAACCTCTTATCCACCTTTTCATTTGGATAAGAAACGATGCTATTATGAATGAAGAAGACGATGAAGCTGAAGGATCAAGAAGGATTCTACCCATGAAACAAAATAAGATAAGTATTCAATGTTAGTTTTTCAACATTTAAGCTAGCATTATGTTAGGATCTTTTCACTGAGAGAATAACAAGCACAGTAATAACATAAGCACATCACAAGAGACAAGAGACACAAAGAGTTTTGATCGGGGAAACCATAAATGGAGAAAACCCCGCAAATTCCTCTAAGATAGTATCACCACAAGATGTAAAACCCCAAAATAGTAAGATGCACTCCCAACAGCAGTAGCCTTCTTCTTCCCAGAGTATTTCCTTCTTCACTAGTGCAACACACTTGAGAGAGAAAGTGATGTATATTACAAGTGATAAATAGAGAGGCTCTCACTCTCTATTTATATTCTTCCGTTCACTTGAAGTGCACTTAATCATGTAGGCTCAACTTATAATTACTTACTCGAGCCTACACCTTAATTAGTGTATAATAACTCAAGTGCCCCGAAACTGTGGGGACTTACCTAATGACTTGACACGACTTGTTTACATTATTAATCCTCCCGATCGAAACATTGGGGTATGACAACATGAATGAAATACATAATAGAAACATCCCGGAATAAACATCGGGTTACAATACATAAGATACATAGAAGAATACATTTCGAAGTTACATATACATCAACACTCCCTCTTAACTAGGAAGGTATTCTTTCGACACAATTTTCAGCACTGGTCTTCTTCTCTGGATCAACTGGATCATCTTCGTCTTCAAGTCATCTGGATCTGGATCATCTCTCGATCTGGATCGTCATAGAACTGGATCTAGATCATCACTCGATCTGGATCATCATAGAACATCATCACTGGATCTGAATCATTACTCGATATGTATCATCATCACTGGACTGGATCTGGATCATCACTGCTAGATCTGGATCATCTCTCGATCTGGATCTCTTGGAGTCATCATAACTGGATCTGGATCATAGCTCGATCTGGATCTCCTCTGGTCATCATCATGTGTGTACTATCTCGTCATAGGAAGTTCTACAGAGCCATCCCTTTTTCATGCTGGTTGTAGGCCTAGCCACCAGGTAGGTCTTCGCCCAGCACTTACATCTGACCTGCTCGTCAGAAAGGCACGCCCATCACTCACATCTGATCATGTAGTAAACTACAATCACATTAGAAAGGCCCAACACTCACATTCACCAGCATGGTAGGAACAACAACTACCATCTGTGAAATGGCTCTGCACTTATATCTGACCTACTCGTCAGAAGGGCATCACATCCATCCAGGCTGGAACCACATCCACCACAATGATGAAAGAACCCTGTTCTTTTCACCCAGGCTGGAACCACATCCGCCACAATGATGGAAGACTTTCAACTAGGCTGGAATCACTTCCGCCACAATTATGAAAGAACTCTGTTCTTTTCACCCAGGCTGGAACCACATCCGCCACAATGAATAAAGATTTCTGCACTTACATCTGACCTACTCGTCAGAAGGGCATGCACTCACATCTGACCTGGCAGGAACTGAATCCTGCACCCTCATCAGAATGGCTCCCAGTCCCAGACTGAGCTACCTGGTAACTGACCAGGTGCCTCCACTCTCCCGGAGAGTGGCAGTTTCCCTTACATCTGTCCTACTCGACAGAATGGCCAGCACTCACATCTGTCATGGGAGGAACTTAATCCTTTAGCCATGACCAGAATGGGTCAGCCCTTACATCTAACCTACTTGTCAGAATGCCTCTCTCAGTCCCTGACTGAGTGTTCCTAGTAACTGACCAGGTGCCTCCATTCCCAAAATGGCAGTCAGCACTCATATCTGACATGGAAGGAACCAAATCCTCTCACCATGACAGAATGGCTCAGCCCTTACATCTGACCTGCTCGTCAAAATGGCTTTGGATCTATAGCACTCATATCTGACATGGAAGGAACCAAATCCTCTCACCATGACAGAATGGCTCAGCCCTTACATCTGACCTGCTCGTCAAAATGGCTTTGGATCTATAGCACTCATATCTGACATGGAAGGAACTGAATCCTCTCACCATGACAGAATGGCTCAGCCCTTACATCTGACCTACTCATCAGAATGGCTTTGGGTCTCATCACTTTCTCTTGGAAGGAACCTCGATCTGGAGAACACCAAGTCTCTCTCTCTGAAGTACTCAAACTTCAGCCTAGCCAATGGCTTTGTTAATACATCATCTATCTGTTCCTCCATCGCAACATACAGGAGCTTCACTGCTCCTCTCTGCACCATATCCCTGATATAGTGATACTTGATCTCAATATGCTTCGACTTGTCATGGAACACTGGATTCTCTGACAACTTCACGCAACTCTCGTTGTCACAATGTATACAAGTAGCATCCAACTGGAGATCAAATATATCAGACAGTAGCTTCCGCAACCATACTGCTTCACAACTAGCTAAACAAGCTGCGACATACTCTGCTTCAGCTATACTCAGTGCCACACAGGATTGCTTCCTGCTAAACCAAGAGATCATACCTGATCCCATACTGAAGCAACATCCTGAAGTACTCTTCCTGTCGATGGCACTGCCTACCCAATATGAATCAGCGTAACCCTCCAGGTTAATATTTTGATTTGCATCGTACTTGAGTCCATAATCAATTGTACCCCTGCATGCTTTGCAACCATTAGGTGAACATGTGTCAATGTGTTTACAGCAAGGCAAGTATCTAGTCTCAGGTACATCAAGGACCCAATCATCTAACGATACATCGTAGCATCAATCGTCTCTGATGAAGCATCACTTAATAGCTTCATGTTCGATGCCATAGGTGTGGTCATGCAGTCCATCATCCTGAACCTCTTCAGGATCTCTATTGCATACTTCCTTTGTCCAAGGAAGATTCCATCTACACTCTACCACACCTCCATACCTAGAACAATAGTGCATCGACACATAACAGGAGTATCACTGTTCTTCCGTATTCAACCTTGAAGCAAAGGTTGGAATCCTCTTTACTCTTAGTAAAGCCTAGAGTCATCAGTAATCTTCCCATCCTGTCGTACCATGTCGAACCTCAATATATTCTATAGTCACTCCCTCTGAAGCAGAGCATCATACTCCCTCTGTTTTCTATGCTCTATGCACTGAAAACATTATGTACTAGAGTGACAAGTAGCTTCCTATGCTACTAATATTCTATGTGACCATCTAGTGTATAGACTTATATCTTCAACCTTGTAGCAAAGGTTAAGATATTCATCAGGCTCATCATGTATGTGTTTAAAATCTTACTGGATGCAAATGTCTCTTCATAGTCTAGTCCTTTTCATGAGAAGCCTCGTGCTACGAATCTTGCTTTGTGTCCCACGATGTTTCCATCTACCGCATGATGGAACTATGAACTTCTCTTCAGTTCTCGATACTGCACCCTGACATCATTCTTCTTGAACTAGTCTTCCATTTCTTCTTGGTGGCTAAAAGGTTCTGCATCAATGATGTCACTGCACTCCTCATATTATTATTTGTCTTTGAACTGTCCTCACTTGTTCTTCAGAACAAGTCTTCATTCTTCTTTGCTTGTAGGCGATTATGTATGCGGTCTTTCCTACAAGTCAAATGCATTTGTATGGTTATAACATTTCATAAGGAATATTCATACTGGAAAACACTTATGCATAAATATATGATCATGCAACTACTTTAGCCAATACAACATTCATCCATATCTCACTGAAACTTTCTAGATGCCTTCCATCTCTACCAGGACAACATTGAGATTGTGCTCTAATCCAATATGTCAGCAAAGAGGTTTCATTCTAGATAAGTAGCAATGGAGATTTATATAGCACCATGAGCTACTTCCCCATCACATGCATATTAGTAGTATACTGTCGTTAATGCAAACATTCTATCATGCATAATACATTAACTGAATATAAACAAATGCATAACAAAACAATATCATGAAATGACAATTGAATACTTATCTTTATTTGTTTCATGGGTATACTGCTTCTTGATCCTTCAGCTTCATCTTCTTCTTCATTCATGGTAGCATCGTTTCTTATCCAAATGATAAGGAGGATAAGAAGTTCTTCAAGAGTTGAGTTCTTCATATTCCTCATTGCTTGAGGGATCTTCTTTGGATGGCGAGATATTGATCTTTAATTGCTCCTATCTTCTCTTCTCTTGCTTCTTCTTCTTGTGAGTTCTCTTTCTAGAGTCTATTGAAAGCAATCGCTTTCTTCTGGCACACATTCCTTGAATGAATGAATCCTACGATCCTGGGAGGCCATTCAAGGTGGCCATCACCACTTCTGTATTCTTCACTTCTTCTTTTACCGCTTCAAGTTGTTCTTGATTTGAGAGACTCTTATGACTGCATGGTCTCTGCATTCTAGATCTTCACATTCTTCAACTGGTTTCTTTAGGTCATATTCTGATTTTTGTTCTTCCCTTCAAATAGCTTGAAATTCTGGAAGACCTTCAACAGCTTTGCTTGCAATAGGTAGTGCTCTGTAATGCACATGTGCAATCCTTCTATACCAAAGCTCATTTGGCTCTACTATTTCATGGATCAAGGCTTGTTTTGGATGGCCCTTCAATTTGTACAAGCCACCTTCTTGTTCTCCAATCACTACCGCATCATCGATAGTCTTTCCTTTTGGCCACATGATGACTTGACCATCTATGAATGCAACTCGCATTCCTTTTGCATCAATGCTGAAATGGAGAGAAGGTTCTTCTTGAGTCCTGGAACAAACAATACTTCTTTCATTGTTAGAAACTTACCAAAGTCTAGCTTGTATGAAGATTCCCCACTACCTTTTATTGAATATTGGTAGTCATCTCCTAGTTTCACCTTGTGAGGTGATTCATGTTCTGACAGTCTTACAAAGGATTCCTTGAGTCCCATCATATGTTTGGAAGCCCCACTGTCTATAAGCCAATCATCACTTCCATGAGTAATGTTACCTGTGAGAGCTGATATCAGAACATATTCATCCTCACTTGAAGAATCTTCACTTTCATATCTGGATCTCTTTCTGGATGGTTCATCATCCTCTACAGCATGAGCATGATGTCTTCTTTGGCCTTGACCAAGTTCTTCCTGTGAAAGGCTTCTAACCTCGTCTCCCTCTGAAACTGGAACCTCTATACTCATGTAGGTGTCCAATCCATTTTATTCAGAGAGATCAAATACTTCTATGCTTGGAAGTTGTCAACTTCACCAAGCTTATTAAGTTGTTGTGATAGATCACTTTGAAATGAGAACCTCAAATGAAAATAGCAAAGGATTAGATCTTACCGATTTGAGGTGTCTGTCCTGGTTCCGGAGCTAGCTGATCTAGGGTTTGTCATAGAAACCCTAATTTTCAAAACTTGGAATATTTAAGATCTGATTGGATAGACAGATAGATCTCTTCAAATGGATCTGTCCAATGTATTCCTTTTCTGAAAACAGTGGAGGGAAGCTCCTGGAACATGAAGCCCTAGATTTCCAATTTCTTCTGCATAAATTCCTATTACTGTTTCTGTGATATCTCCAATATTACTGATCCTCTATGTCTGAAATTTCATACTAAGGTAACCTCACACGTCCCTGATCTAACACCATAGGTTTCATCATAATTGGTCTCACCATTTGGGATTTATGATCCTTTTCCCAAGGTGACCTGTTACAGAACTGTTCAGAACAGCGAGGTTGTATGGCATGCCACATGTCACTGGTTCATCTTCTGAGTCTGATATTTGGACCCCCTAAATTAAATTCCGTTCCCTTTCTGGAAAATCTTCATAAATTCAATTTGGACCTCTGTAGCCCAAGATATTGCAATTCTCCCCAGGTGTCCTGTTTATGGATGATTTCTGGAAGAGGATGGAACCCTAACTTTGAGAGATCTTATCTCCCATAATATAGCGAATCTGAGGCTGATATTTGGACACAGTGTTCATCGGGATTTTATCTTCGGCCCCTGCAATTTTCCACTTCCGAGACTTCACCAATCTCGGAATATAGAGACTGTACCAAAACGTAGCAGTTTTAGTATTTAGGGTTTCTCCTAGCTCAGGGTCAAACTAGGGTTTGACTTTCCCGGAGTTTCACCCAACCAAATTTCTTGATCCAGGTCTCTAAAATTTGGTTTGGATGAGGAGAAAAATCCTATTCTGGTATCACTCAAAAATTCCTCTTCTGTAGAAAGCCCTAATTTCTACATCAAAACTGAAAATGCTTGAAATTGAATTCCGCATCGACAGAAAGATGCACCCTTCAATGGAGAGTCATCCTAGGATAATTTTGCTGAAAATCTATGGAGGAAGATCCAAAAAATTGGAATCCCTAGTTGCTGTAGCTGCACAATGTCTTCTTCTCAGGTTAGCTCTGATACCATGTTAGTTTTTCAACATTTAAGCTAGCATTATGTTAGGATCTTTTCACTGAGAGAATAACAAGCATAGTAATAGCATAAGACATCACAAGAGACAAGAGACACAAAGAGTTTTGATCAGGGAAACCATAAATGGAGAAAACCCCGCAACTTCCTCTAAGATAGTATCACCACAAGATGTAAAACCCCAAAATAGTAAGATGCACTCCCAACAACAGTAGCCTTCTTCTTCCCAGAGTATTTCCTTCTCCACTAGTGCGCCACTCTTGAGAGAGCAAGTGATGTATATTACAAGTGATAAATAGAGAGACTCTCACTCTCTATTTATATTCTTCCATTCACTTGAAGTGCACTTAATCACATAGGCTCAACTTACAATTACTTACTCGAGCCTACAGCTTAATTAGTGTATAATAACTCAAGTGCCCCGAAACTATAGGGACTTACCTAATGACTTGACAAGACTTGTTTACATTATTAATCCTCCCGATCGGAACATCGGGGTATGACAACATGACTCAAATACATAATAAAAAAATCACGGAATAAACATCGGGTTACAATACATGAGATACATAGAAGAATACATTCCGAAGTTACATATACATCAACATTCAATTGTCATTTCATGATATTGTTTTGTTATTCATTTGTTTATATTCAGTTAATGTATTATGCATGATAGAATGTTTGTATTAGTGACAGTATACTACTAATATGCATGTGATGGGTAAGTAGCTCATGGTGCTATACAACTCTCCATTTCTACTTATCTAGAATGAAACCTCTTTGCTGACATATTGGATCAGTGCACAATCTCAATGTTGTCCCGGTAGAGATGGAAGGCATCTAGAAAAGTTTCCGTGAGATGTGGATGAATGTTGTCTTGGCTAAAGTAGTTGCATGATCGTATATTTATGCATAAGAATTTGCCAGTATGAATATTCCTTATGAAATGTTTCTAACCATACAAATGCATTTGACTTTTAGGAAAGATCGCATACATAATCGCCTACAAGAAAACAAGGATGAGACTTGTTCCGAATAACAAGTGACGACAGTTCAAGATGAGGAATAATATGATGAATGCAACGACATCATTAATGCAGAACCTTCCAAGAAGTAACCAAGAAAAAAGGAAAGACCAGTTTAAGAAGAATGATGTCTAGGTTGCAGTATCGATACCTGAAGAGAAGTTCGTAGTTCCATCATGCAGTAGATGGAAACATCGTGGGATACAAGGCAAGATTTGTAGCACAAGGCTTCTCATGAAAAGAAGGCATAGACTATGTAGAGACATCTACAGCCAGTGGGAGTTGAAACACATACATGATGAACTTAATGAAGATCTTAACCTTTGCTACAAGGTTGAAGATGAATGTCTATACACTAGATGGTTACAGAGAATATTAGTAGCATAGGAAGCTACTTGTCACTCCGGTGCATAATGTTTCAATGCATACAGTACAGAATACAAAGGGAGTATGATGCTCTGCTTCAGAGGGAGTGACTACAGAATATCTTGAGGTCCGACATGGTACAACAAGATGGATAGATTACCGATGACTCTAGAGTTTACTGAGAGTAAAGAGGATTCCAACCTTTGCTTCAAGGTTGAAGGTGGAAGACCAATGATGCTCATGTTATGTGTCGATGCACTATTTTCTAGGCATGGAGGTGTGGAAAGTGGGAGTATGCAGTAGAGATCCTGAAGAGGTTCAGGATTATGGACTACATGACCACACCTATGGCATCAAACCTGAAGCCATTGAGTGTTGCTTCATCAAAGATGGTTAATGCTACAATGTATCGTCAGACGATTGGCTCCTTGATGTACTTGATGAATACGAGACTAGATATTTGCTTTGCTGTGAACACATTGAGACATGTTCACCTGATGGGTACAAAGCATGTAGTGAGGTACCTGAAGGGTACAGTTGATTATGGGCTCAAGTATGAGTCGAATCAGAAGATTAACCTGGAGGGTTATGTTGATTCATATTGGGCATGCAGTGCCATCGATAGGAAGAGAACTTCAGGGTGTTGCTTCAATATGGGATCAAGTGTGATCTCTTGGTTTTAGTAGGAAGCAATCCTGTGTGGCACTAAGTACAGCTGAAGCAGAATATGTCGCAACTTGTTCAGCTAGTTGTGAGGCAGTATGGATGAGGAAGCTACTGTCTGATTTATTTGATCTCCAGTTGGATGCTACTTGTATACATTGTGACAACCAGATTTGTGTGAAGTTGTCAGAGAATCCAGTGTTCCATGACAAGTCGAAGCATATCGAGATCAAGTATCACTATATCAAGGATATGGTGCAAAGGGGAGCAGTAAAGCTCCAATATGTTGTGACGGAGGAACAAATAGCTGATGTGTTGACGAAGCCATTGGCTAGGGTGAATTTTGAGTACTTCAGGGAGAAGCTTGGTGTTCTCCAGATCGAGGTTTCCTCCAAGGGAAAATGATAAGACCCATAGCCATTCTAACATGGTGAGAGGATTGGTTCCTTCCATGGTTAGATGTAAGGGCTAATCCATTCTATCATGGTGAGAGGATTGGTTCCTTCCATGTCAGATATGAGTGTTGAATCCTTAAGCCATTCTGACGAGTAGGTCAGATGTAAGGGCTGACCCATTCTATCATGGTGAGAGGATTGGTTCCTTCCATGTAAGATATGAGTGCTAAATCCATAAGCCATTCTTATGAGTAGGTCAGATGTAAGGGCTGATCCATTCTATCATGGTGATAGGATCAGTTCCTTCCATGTCAGATATGAGTGCTGAGCCATTCTGATATGACTGTAGGATTGGTTCCTACATGATCAGATATAAGGGCTATTTCCATTCTTGGAATGGAGCTTCCTGGTGAGGTACCAGGAATACTTGGTCTAGGACTGAGGGCCATTCTGATATGACTGTAGGATGTGTTCCTACATGATCAGATGTGAGCGCATGGCCATTCTGATGTGATTGAGGGATGCATTCCCACTTGATCAGATATAAGGGATGTTTCCATTCTTGGAATGGAGCTACTTGGTGAGGTACCAGGAACCCTCAACCTTGGGTTGAGAGCCTCTCCATCATGGTTGTAGGATGTGTTCCCACATGGGTGGATGTAAGTGAAGAGCCTTCCCATCATAGTTGCAGGATGTGTTCCCAAATGGATGGATGTAAGTGCAGAGCCTTTTCATCATGGTTGTAGGATGTGTTCCCCCATGGGTAATGTAAGTGCAGAGCCTTTTCATCATGGTTGCAGGATGTGTTCCCGCATGGGTGAATGTAAGTGCAGGGCCCTTCCATCATGGTTGCAGGATGTGTTGCCGCATGGGTGGATGTAAGTGCAGAGCTCTTTCATCATGGTTACAGGATGTGTTCCCACATGGGTGAAAGAGGAGAGCCTTTTTAGCATGGTTGCAGGATGTGTTCCCACATGGCTAAATGTGAGTGCTGGGCCTTTCTGATGTGATTATAGGATTGGTTCCTACATGATCAGATGTGAGTGCTGGGCATGCCATTCTGATGAGTAGATCAGATGTAAGTGTTGGATGGGCCATTCTAACTTGGCATCAGATATAAGCACTGAAGAAAGACCTACATGGAGGCTAGGCCTACAACAAGCATGAAAAAGGGATGGCTTTGTAGAACTTGCTGTGACAAGAAGAATAATGAGATAGCACCCGTGATGATTCAGATCCAGTAATGTTGTCCAGTGATGATCCAGATCGAGTGATGATCTAGATCTAGTGATGATGATCTAGATCGAGTGATGATCCAGATCCAGTAATGATGTCTAGTGATGATCCAGATCGAGTGATGATCTAAATCCAGTGATGATGATCTAGATCGAGTGATGATCTAGATTCAGTGATGATGATACATATCCAGATGAAGATGACTTGAAGATGAAGATGACGAGAACTCAATAATGATCCAGATGATATAGAGAAGAAGACTTGTGCTGATAAATTGTGTCGAGAGAATACCTTCCTAGTTAAGAGGGAGTGTTGATGTATTTGTAACTTCGGAATGTATTCATCCGTATTTCTTATGTATTGTAACCCGATGTTTATTCTGGGATGTATTTGTAATGTACTTGAGTCAGTTCATACACCAATGTTTATTTCGAGAAGTTTATATAATGTATACAAGTCATGCCAAGTCATTGTGGGTAACCCTCCTATTGGTCAAGGGTTAAATTCCCCACAGTTATGGGGCCCTAGGGTTATTAGACTATCCTAGAGAATTCAACCCTAGGTGAGTCATTGTAAGCCGGGGCAATAGTCCCCACCGTTTTGTTAAGGATAAATCTCCTTGTTGGTCGGAGGAGGCAAAGTCCCCACAAGTTGTGGGGCACTAGGGTTATTAGACACTCCTAGAGATGTCGGCTCTAGTAAGTAATTGTTAAGTGAGGCCGACATGTTGGAGTGGGTTTCAAGTGAATGAAAGAATATAAATAGAGAGTAAGCCTCTCTATTTATCACACACACACACACACTCATTGGGGTGCATGAGTGAGAGGAGAAGTTGCTGGGATAAGAGAGAGACTGCTACTATCAGGAGATCATCTTTATGTTTTCGGGTTTTACTTTTGGTGCTGATTCTATCTCTAAGGAAGTTGTGGGGTTTTCTCCTTTATGGTTTCCCAGAGGAAAATATTTGTGTCTCTTGTCTCTTGTGTATTATTGCTGTGCATGTTATTCTCTCAATTAAGATCCTAAGATCATAATGCTAGCTTGAATGATAAAAATCTAACATAGGGGGCATCTGTTATCAACCCAAATGGAACTTCTCCATCCGAGTGCCGACAATTCATTATGTTGGTACCCAAAAGGACATTTCAGGATTGAAGTTTACCTGAACACTATAGATGGGCATGACATGGGATGCATTTAACCTTCAACCAACTTGTCATTTTATTTTTCTATGTGTTGATTTCCATATGCAACTATCTCCACTAAAACTCACGTACATACGCGACTATATCTGTTGAAAACCCGTGTACTATATGCAACTATTCTCATTGCAACCCGCGTATAGATCTGTACGCGGGTTTCTCTTAAAGCAACTCATGTGTCATACGCGGGTTTCCTATATCAATAGTCGCGTACACATCTATTCAACATTAAAAAATATAAAACATGATTAATGCAAATTAGTTGAGCCCTAATCATTAACCATCTCAACTATCTCAACCTCCTCAACCTTTGAAACTGCTCTATTTTCCCAAAGTATAAATAGAGGCCTTGGGGAGGGCATTAATAGAATGAATCTTGGAGAGAAAAGTTATGCTGGTGGTATATCTTCAGAATTATTTGGAGCAGCAGAACTTAGAATCCTTTGGTTGCAGAGGATTCCTTGTCTCAGGCGTTGGGTTGTACACTTATCTCATTCAGTGATTGTTAATAAAGAGAATTCTTCTTCCAACTTTGTGTTGAGTCTCTTTCATGTATCATGGTTGATGAATATATTTGATTAAGCACTATATATGTTGTTTGTCTAACTTGTTATATATACATGCATAAGATTGTACTTGGAGAATTTTCTCTTTGCAAGTGAAGGAGGTGCATCCCTGAAAGCTTTGGAGATAAGCAGAGTGGAAGAAGACAAAGCTCGGACCAACCGTCGATAATCGGGTGAGTCCAACATCTCTTCCTATTTCCTTTTTGTACTTTAAAGTTGATTGTCTGCAAGTTTTAGAAGTACGTTGGTGACCCCAGAGCCTAGGTTACAAGGGTGTTTATTCCTGAACAACAGTGCATCTTTGAGAAATAATCATCCTTGATGGAATTTAAACTATTAACAATGAATCAATCGACCAAATTCAGTGTAATTTTAGACCCCATTCAAAAACGGGACCAATAGATACATCTGATTTATTTATTATTGCATGCAATATTTTTTCCTCTTTCTAAAGCCAAAATAAGCCTCTGGGTTATCATACCATAAAACAATGACCCAAGTCTACCTTTAGAATGTTGGATCGACAATATGGATACTACCTATTCATCCAAAGAATGATAAGAATGATTCAAACATGATCTAGATACCGTAGCAGAATGAGTCAGATTACCAGTACAATGCCAAGTTCGAGGCCTCGTGGCATGCACTGGATTAGCTATTCCTTTGGTCTAGAGAGGGGGAAAAAAAGTAGGCATGCTTTGAGGCAACAATGATGCTAACATTAGATTTTTTGAGAACTTGTTATCTGTCTATGAGCTCCAAGTTTAGAATGCCCATGATGATTCTTGAGTTACATGTGATCCCAGACTTCTATTTTGAGGCAGTTGAACATCAGGAATGGGCCCCTGTGACATAGTTGCTTCAATTCCAGTTTGTAAAAATATAGGTGTCAAAAAAACTTGCTCCATCTTTTCACTGTCTATTATGGAAATCTTGGCTATCTACTCAACTCTCAACTTCTTCTGTGGTATTTCCTCAAAATTTTCCATTTCAGTGGCCTTGCCATATGAGGATGCAAAAGACGTACCTCATGGAAATTCCATGTTGGTTGGTACCTCAGTATTGATCTTTGTAAAGGCAGAACTATCATTCTCCCTGCAATCCAACGACAATTTCTTCTATGGTGCTACAGGTATGTCCTTGGAATGCATTGCTAAATTTATATTTTTATCATCTATCTCCTCTAAGTATGAAGAAGGCACAAATGAATTAGCTTCTAAAATTGAATCTTTCTCAGATGAAATGGTTTCTGAAATAATATTCATGAGCCTGGTTTTTTCCTAAGAACCTACATTTGGATTTTCTGTCAATCCATTTTTCTGAAGTACAACACCATGAATGTCTATGAATTCTTTCTTGTCTTGTTCTTCAATCTCTTCTCTGGGTAGTGAATGATCTTGGCCAAATATTTTAGAAGTCGATGAATTGGTCCTATATTCAGGTAAAGTATCATAATTTGAAGTAACAACTTCCAGAGCTATCATACCATTGGGTCCAAAAACAATAGAAAGGTATGTTGTGTTCCTTTCACACTAAGCAGAACCCATGTTCTAAAATTCATTCCACTTTCCATCTTCATATTTGTAAGAAGATTGTTCACCTTCCATAGATGGCTGTCACAAATTGGGGAGAGATCCATTTTGTGATACTCTCCCATCTTTGACTGATACTAGGCTGCTATTAGGCATCTGCACAAAAAATGCATCAAGAATGTTGAATATTTAGAAGTAGATTATACTATGTATAGGTCAATGATTGGTAGTTTATATATGTAAAATCTACAAGACCAGATGTAATGCAGGATGTAGGTTTGGTTTCTAGATTCCAATCATCCCCAAAAGAAACACATGTAGCTACAGTAAAAATAATTCTTAGATATCTAAAAGGTATTGTGGATTATGCATTAAGGTATCCAGAAAGCAATAAATTCACTCTAAAAGAATTTACTGATGCATATTGGGAAGGAAGTATTGATGACAAAAAAAGCACTAGTGGAGCATCATTCTACTTAGGAGATTGCTTGGTGTCATCGCTAAGCAAAAATCAGTCTTCCATTTCATTGTCTACAATAGAAACCGAGTATTTTTCTTTTGCATCATGTTGTACACAAGTCATTTGGATTAAACAAATATTGGTATATTTAATTGTAAAATATGAGGACACCATCATTATACACTGTGACAATAAAAGTTAGTATAAACATATCCAAAAATCATATTATGCACTCTAAGACAAAGCATATTCCAATCAAATATTATCTTTTAAGAGAGCAAGCATCTCAAAAAGTGGTCAAACTGGAGTATATTGATACGAAGGAACAAATTGCAGACATTTTCACTAAGTTGTTACCTGGAGATTCCTTTGCCTATCTTATGAAGAAATTGGGGGTTATCCCTCATCATTAAAAAAATTAACTAAAGGGATGAAAACCCTGTCACAGGAAAAGGAGAAATGTTGATAGGGGGAGACACACCCACAGGGGGAGTTTTTCCTCAAAAAATTGTCGTTGTTGTCAAAGGGGGAGAAAATTGCCTAAAGGAGAAAATGTTTCCATCAATGCCAAAGGGGGGTATTGTTGATTAGATTGGAATTGTTGTCAACATAAGATCATAATGTAACATTGATGAAATAGTCCAAAATATTTAGCCAAAATAACATAGTTGGATAAAGAGGAGTAAGAACCATTATAACACTAAATTTCTATAAAGTGAATATTTGGACGTCCATATCATAAGAGAGAGAAAAATCAATGGTTTAGAATAAGTTTCTGCAATGACAAGGTGCAATATTTCTAAAGTTGTGGGAAGACTATTACGGAAGCAGATTCAAGAAGATCAAAAAGCAAACCTACAATCTGCAATCCACAATTGTGGAAGAAACCTTGCAGAAGACGAATTACGGAGGTAGTTTCGAGAAAGGTTGAAAAGAAGACCCGCAGAACGCAATCATAAATGGCGGAAGAATCCTTGCGGGAGATGAATTGGAGAAGCAGTTTCAAGAAAAGTCGAAAAGCAGACCTGCAATCTGCAACCCGCAATTGTGGAATGAAGGATTTCCCACTGATTGTGGAAAGGGCGATTGCGAAAAGATCGTTGCGAGAGATTAATTGCGAAAAAGTAGTTATGGAAAGGAGTGTTGAGGACACCACTTTGCGGAAGGTAAATTGTGGAAATATTGTTGTGGAAAGATAATTTGCGGAAGGTTAGTTGTAGAAAGGAGTGTTATGCATTGATAATTTCACAAGTTAAAACAAAGAGGTAATTTTGAATTGGTTTTTGTTTTTGAAAAGTCATAATGAATATTCGTGATCGTTAGATGAATAGATACATTTGAGAGTATATAAACAAGGATTCAAACTTTAAAATAGGTGTCTCTGTACATTCAATTGGAGATCCAAAGGTGTACATAAGTCAGAGATCGAATTATCATATAAGGGTGGTTGGGAGGCGCAAGGACAAGCTGCAAGCCTGCAAGGGGTCGTATCCTCCTTCCAATTGTTGCTAGTAAACAAGGTGTTGGTGCATCCTTTAGTTGTAGCTGAAAAACATGGGTGTTGGTGCATCCGGTAAGTTGGTGCTTGCAAACTATTTGTAAATATAAATTTTCATTAATGGGAAGTATTGGTGGTTTTCACAATTTGGGTTCCACGATAATATTGTGGGTTCTGCATTCATTGTTTATTTTGTCTTAAAGTGATAAAATTTTTAATAAATTTCTTAATATTGATTTCCCCCCTCCCTCTTAGTATTACTTAGTTTTCTAACAATTGGTATTAGAGATGGATCTTCACTAAAATTCTAAACACTTGAAGAGAGATATTTTATCACTATGGATAAACAAGTAAAAACGTCCTCCAAGGTTCCAATATTCAATGGAGAAGACTTTGCCTTATGGAGAATTAGGATGAAAAGCTATATAATTTCTATTGGACTAGATGTTTGGTTGCCTGTACAAACAAGCTATATATATCCAAAATCTTCTCGCGTGGATCTTGAAGGAATAAATTTTTTTGGATACAATGGTAAAGTTATTAATGCAATCTTGGCAAGATTAGCCATAACAGTTTTTTCCAAAGTGATGCATTGCAAAACAACAAAGGTAATCTGGATCAAATTGTAGACCATCTATGAAGGAGACATCAAGGTAAAAAGGGAAAAACTCTAGACTTTTAAAATGCAATTTTAAAGTGTAAAAATGAAGGAAAAAGAAAACATTTCAGAATAGTTTGAGAGAATTGATGAAATCGTTAATGCAATTCAAGGGCTATGAGCAGAATTGGAAGAAAAGGAAATAGTTGAAAATGTACTAAGAACACTTCCAATGATTTAAAATCCAAATATTTCCACCCTAGAATATAGATAAGATCTTGACAAACTCACCATGGAATAACTATATGGGATCCTCATCATAGCTTATGAAATGAGGATTGGGCACAGTAATTCTCAGAAGAAGGAAGGAGATTTTAAAGCATCTAAGGTAGATAAGAAATCTAAGAAAAAGATTCAATCAAAATAATCTGATTATGAAGACACACTTCTTGTTAAAATTCTTAAGAGAGGTATTGGTAAGTACAAATGGAAATTACCCTTAAAATGTTTTAACTGTGGGGAAATTGGTCACTTTGCTTCAAAATGCCCTTATCACAAACAATAAGATGATGATGAGTTCCCTGAAGATTCAAAGAATAACAAAATAATTTTTAAAAACAAAAACAAAAACAAAAAGAAGACCTTTTATTCCATGGATGATAATTACTTAAATGAGTCTAGTGAAGATGAAGATGTTGAAGTCCTATTCATGGGAGTAGAAAATAAAATCCCTGATGAAGAAGTAGAAGATGTAGTAGATCTTGAAGAAGAACTTTTGAAGTGCTCTTGAAGAATTAGGAAAGTATAAAAGGATGTACAAAAAATAAAAAAAATTCATATGACAGAATTTGAGGAGAAAAACAATGATTCTAAAAGAATTATTGCTAACTTGAAAAGGGTTTAAAACAATCTAGAAAAACAACTCAAGAAAAGAGAGCAAGAATTAGAAAAGTTTGAAGTTGAATTGATCTTTATTACAAAGAATAAAAATGAAGAATCCCTTCAATCAAAGTTTAAGAGAAGTTCAAAAACTCTTGATGACATCTTAAGTTGTCAAAGATCATCTAGTAATAAAATTGGATTAGGTCATGGCAAAGGAAAGAAGACAAAAAAATACTCCTTCATAAATAAAGAAGTAAATAAAAGAAGTTATGATGATGCACTTATGAGATAAGTTTTAAATGAATACAATAAAAAAAATTCTCTCTCTCAAAATGAAAGCAGGACAGATAATGTGACAAGCAGGCATCAACAACTCTTTTTGGGAAATTGTTACGCATGTAACAATTTTGGACATATAGCTAGAAATTGTAAACTAATGGTTCCTATTGGGAAAGGGACTATATCACAATATCCTTTCTATAAGAATAATGTGACTAAAAGAAATATGTAACACCCTAGTTTTGACCCCGTTGCATTAGATGTATATGATGTATATATTGTAAATAATCATGGTGCAGAGCTAAAGGCCAAGGCGCCACCATCAATTGGTCATACTATGTTTCAGATTGAATTTGTCACCGATGGTATATCGGGGCATGCGGCATATGTATTAAGTTTTGTCATCATGTAAATATGCATCTTTAATTAAATAACCCAACCAACTATGCTCACTGCAACCATAATGAAAAGGGCATAATTTTCCTAAGGATAAGGGGTGGAATTGTCAAACCTTGGGCTATGGGGGAAAATCCATGTGTCACCACCCTGTTTGAATTGCTCAACTTCCCTTGTCTTATCCAACTACCATTTTAATGTTTTGCTAAGTAGTTGAGGCAGTTATTACTGGGGAGTGGAGTTTGGCAGTATTGTCACTCCTTGCCCACACGCACACTCCACCAGCGAATCAAACCTCACGTTGGGCAGAACAACGAATATGCCCATCATTCCACTCTCTCCACAACGGTGCTGTGAACACTACCGCACTTCGGCCTACACCATTCTCTCCATTGTCGCTCATTCTCACGCAGGGAAAAATGCCCTGTGTCTCACGCAGAGGAATGCTTTCCTATTTTGGTCTCACGCAGTCAGGAAAGGGAGCTGTTTTGATTGTCATTCGCATTTTCCACAGAGAGGTATCTAGTGTGTTTCCATTCGTATATTGGGATCCGGTGTAAATTTATCTCATGCACAGGTTGGGAGGCTGATTTTCCTTCCCCATTGCGATCTGTGTAAGTCTTCCCGGTGGCTTCATTGTTGAGAACAGACTGTTGTTTCCCCACATTGCTAGCTATGTCTGCCTTTACATTTGGGGGCTGCTGTAGGTTGTTTTGGGAGTCGTTTTGGCCACGATAGGGCCAAGAACAACTTAGGAGTTGTTTTCCTTGCCCAAGCTATGAATCGCTTATGTGACTGCATGTATGCAGTGGTTGGTCTTCGGACTGTGTAGGGAGCAGGGATGGGGGCTTGGGTTGCTTGATAAACCTGGTGTCTTTGGAAACCACACAGACAGAGCTAGAGAGCTAGATTTCTTCTCCACAACCCTTGAATAGCACTGGAAGGGAAGTCAATGCCTGAGGGACTATATAGTAGAGAAGGGATTGATTCCTTGTGTTGGGTGTGTGTGGGTGTCTTAGAAGTCAAGCTAGTTCTGGTGTAGGTGTTCCTAGCTCTGTAATGGGCTCACCAGCTTATCATTTAGCCTTTCCCGGCTCCTTGATGGCCTGATAAACCCGACCATGTTGGCTTGGCTGTCTTGGTGATGGCCTGATAAACCCAACTGCGTTGGCTTGGCTGTGTTTTGTGTATCATTGTCTATGTGTAAGCCTGCTTGTTCCTTATTCCTTGGGGAATCATGCCCAACTCGGGGGTGGCAGCATTGCTGAGAGATTAAGGAGCACGCTGGCCTATGGTTGGGTGGAACATTGCAGCAATGTAGCTGGTTGCGGGACGAGTTCCTTATAAGATAAGTAATCTTGACCATTTTGTCTCTATATTTATATTTATTGTTTAATAAATTATTATGAACATGTTGAATGCTTGTATGAATGCATGTTTTCTTCCGCTGTATGATAAATAATTATGTATGCATGTTCTAGTTCAAATCATTTTGTTTCAGCACTTTATGTACATACATGTTCATGGGGCAGTTGCCCGAATGGTTAATACCATGCTGGCGTCCTCTTCATCGATCAGAGGGTCAGGGATGTGACACAATCCAAAAGGAAGAAACTATAATTCTTTTGCTCCTCTACAAAGTTATAGTATAGAATGTTACAAATGTGGTAATCAAGGACACATTGCTAGAAATTGTAAACTAGTGATTCCTATGGAGAATAACACCACACAATCTCAAGGTAATGAGGAGAGGAAGGTTTGGAAGAACAAGGATGATGTGGAATGTTCAATAGCTCTATGTGCAACAGAAAAACAAAATATATGGCATGTGGATAGTGGATTCTCAAAACACATGACAAAAGACCAAAATAAGTTTATAAGCCTAAAAAGAAATCAAAAAATAAAAAGTCACTTTTGGAGATAATATATCCTATAAAATAATAGGGAAGGGTGCATTGGATCTTAGAGACAAGATGAAAGATGAATTTTTTTTGTTTGTTAAGAAATTAAAACCTAATCTTTTAAGCGTGAGCCAAACATGTGATCAAGGACACATATCTACATTCTACTCCAAGAAGTGTGAAATCAGAAGAAAAGATTCAGGAAATTTTTTTGGGACAGCTGTGAGAACTCCAAGCAATGTGTATATTCTAGAAAATGAAGAACAATTATATATGAGTCAAATTAATGAAAGTTTTCTATGGCAAAGAAGGGTGGGGCACTTGAACTTTGACAATATTGTAAAAATTACTAAGAAGGAAGATGTAAGGAATTTTCCAAAGATAATAAAACCACCAAATCATGTTTGTAGACAATGTCTTCATGGGAAGCAAACAAGAACAAGCTTCAAGGTCAAATAACATACAACCTATCAGCCATTAGAAATAATTCTTACTAATATTTGTGGTCCAACAAGGACTAAAAGCTTTCAAGGCGAACATTACTTTATGTTATTAATCGATGATTATACAAGGATGATTTGGGTGACATTTCCTTAAAAAATCAGAATCCTTTATGAAGTTTAAATCCTTCAAAGCACTTGTTAAAAATGAATAAAATATCAAGATTAAATCTCTAAGATCAGATAATGGTGGTGAGCTCACCTCAATTGAATTCAATGTGTTTTGTGAAACTCATGGAATGAAGAAGCAATTTTCAGCAACAAAAAATCCTAAGCAAAATGGAATTGTTGAGAGAAAGAACATGACAATCCAAGAAGTAGCTAGAACTATCCTTAATGAAGAAAAACTTCCTAATGGCTATTGGAGAGAAGTAGTATATACAACTGTCTATGTATAGAATAGAGGACACCTTAGAGTGAATAGTGATAAGACTCCTTATGAGCTATGGTTTGGAAGACCAGTTTCAGTTAAATATTTTAGAGTTTTTGGAAGTAAATGCTACATAAAAAGAGATGATGATAATATAGGGAGGTTTGACTCTATAATAGAAGAAGGGATATTTCTTGGATATTCCTCCACCAAAAAGGAATACAGATGTTATAATCTAAGGTTGAACAAGCTCATAGAAAGTGAAAATGTAACTGTTGATGATACTAAACCAAGAAGAATACAAATCCCAGAAAGCATGGATGTTGAAGAAACCCATGATGAAGAAATAGATGATTAAGAAAAATAAGAAAGTTCACAAGAAGAGGATTCTTTTGAAGAAGAAGAAGAAGAAGAAGAAGAAGAAGAAAATAAATTAGAGAAAGAAGAATCACCTGAAAATGAGAATGAAGAGTCTCCAAGATTAGACACAAAGACACCATCTAGGTGGATTCAAAAGAATCATCCTGAGAGTAAAATAATTGGCGACAAAGATTCATGAGTTAAAACAAGAATAAAATTATTGTATGATGAAGAACAAGCACTACTTTCGATAATAGAACCTAAAACATTTAAAGAAGCTTGCAAAAGTGAAGATTGGATCAATGATATGAATCATGAACTTGATCAAATAGATAAGAACCAAACTTGGGAACTCGTCCCAAGAACTAAAAGCATGAATGTTAATGGAACCAAATGGATTTTTCAAAACAAATTCAATGAGCATGGTCATGTGACAAGAAGCAAGGCCAAATTAGTATGCAAGGGATATGCTCAAGTAGAAGGTATTGAATTTGAAGAAACGTTTGCACCTGTGGCAAGACATGAAGCTATTAGGATGTTTTTAGCGTTTGCATGCTACAAAAAAATTAAACTGTACCAAATGGATGTGAAATATGCATTTCTTAATGGAGAACTTGAGGAAGAAGTCTATGTTGAGCATCCTGAAGGTTTTCTCTTATAAAAAAATAGAAATTATTTGCAAACTTAAGAAGTCACTCTATGGCCTTAAACAATATCCTTGAGCATGGTTCTCTAGACCTGACAAGTATTTAATGCAACAAGGATATGGAATTGGGGCCCTTGACAGTAGTTTATACATGAAGTTTGAAAACCAAAATATGATCATTGTTGTAGCCTACGTAGACGTTATCATATTTGCAAGTAATCTACAAATTCTGAGTGTAAACTTTGAATTTGAAAAGTCAATCTTAGGAGAACTACAATTCTTCTTAGGTCTACAAGTATCTCAATTAGAAAAATGTATTTTTCTCTCTAAAACTAAGTATATCATAGAGATTTTGAAAAAGTTCAAAATGGAAGAATCCAAACCTATCAGTACTCCTATGGTCATTGGTTGTAAATTGAGCAAGGATGACGAATCTTTAGAAGTAGATGATACTATGTATAGGTGAATGATTGGTAGTTTATTATATGTAACAGCTACAAGACCAGATGTAATGCAAGTTGTAGGTTTGGTCTCCAGATTCTAATCAGCCTCAAAAGAAACAAATGTGCTTGCAGTAAAAAAAATATTATTACATATCAAAAAGGTATTGTAGACTATGGATTATGGTATCCAAAAAGAAATAACTTCACTCTAAAATCATTTCCTGATGCAAATTGGGAAGGAATTATTGATGACAGAAAAATCACTAGTGGAGAAGCATTCTACTTAGGAGATTGCTTGGTGTCATGGCTAAGCAAAAGGTAGTCTTCCATTTTACTTGTAAAATATGAGGACCCCATCGTTATACAGTGTGACAATATAAGTGCTATAAACATATCCAAAAATACTATTATGTAGTCTAAGAAAAAACATACTCCAATGAAATATCATTTTTTAAGAGAGAAAGTGTCTCAAAAAGTGGTCAAATTGGTGTATACTGATAGGAATGAACAAATTGCAGACATTTTCAATAAGTAGTTACTTGGATAATCATTTTCCTATCTTAGGCAGAAATTGGGGGTTATCTCTCATCATAAAAAAATTAACTAAACAGATGAAAACCCTGTCACAGGAAGAGGTGAAATGTTGACAGGGGGAGACAGACCCACAAGGGGATTTTTTCCTCGAAAATTTGTCATTGTTATCAAATGGGGAGAAAATTGCCTAAAGGAGAAAATGTTGCTATCAATTCCAAAGGGGGAGATTGTTGATTAAATTGACATTATTGTCAACATAAAATCATAAGGAAACATTGATGAAATAGTCCAAAAGATTTAGCCAAAATAACATAGTTGGATAAAGGGGAGTTGGAAGCATTATAACATGAAATTTCTATAAAGTGAAGATTTGGACGTCAAGATCATAAGAGAGAGAAAATTCAATGGTCTAGAATAAGTTTCTGCAATGCCAAGGTGCAAGCTTGTTAATACTATAGGAAGACTATTACAGAATAAGTTTTGCAGAAGCAGTTTTGAGAATGGTCTAAAAGCAAACCCGCAATCCGCAATCCGGAATTGCGAAAGAAGCCTTGCAAAAGACGAATTGTGGAAGAAGTTTTGAGAAAGGTTGAAAAGCAGACCCATGATCTCTAATCCACAATTGCAAAAGAAGCCTTTCGGGAGACGAATTGCGGAAGAAGTTTCGAGAAAATTCAAAAAGTAGACCCGCAATTGCGGAAGGAAGGAGTTCTGCAGATTACAGAAAGGGCGATTGCAGAAATATCGTTACAGAAGGTTAATTGCGGAAAAGTTGTTGCGGAAAGGAGTGTTGCGGACACCACTTTGCAGAAGGTAAATTGCAGAAAGTTCGTTGTGGAAAGATAATTTACGGAAGAAAATTGTGGAAGGTTATTTGGGGAAAGGAGTGTTATGTGCTGATAATTTCACAAGTTAAAATGGAGAGGTAATTTCGAATTGGTTTTTGTTTTTGAAAGTTCATGATGAAGATACGTGACTATTAGATGAAGAGATATGTTTGCGAGTATATAAAAAAGGATTTAAACTTTCAAATAGGTGTCTTTGTACATTCAATTGGAGATCGAAAGGTGTACATAAGTCAAAGAACGAACTATCATATAAGGGTGGTTGGGAAGCACAAGGACAAACTACAAGCCTGTAGAGGGTTCTAGCCTCCTTCCAGTTGTTGCTAGTAAACAAGGTGTTGGTGCATCCTTTAGTTGTAGCTTAAAAACATGGGTGTTGGTGCATCCAACAAGTTGGTGCTTGCAAACTATTTGTAAATGTAATTTTGCAGTAATAGGAAAGTATTAGTAGTTTTCCCAATTCGGGTTCCACTATAATATTGTGTGTTCTATGCTCGTTATTGATTTTGTTTTAAATTGATAAATTTCTTAATATTGATTTACCCCCTCTCAATATTACGTAGTTTTCTAATAGCGAGAGTCTCCATAAAGTAATAAATGGCAGCGATAATAATTTTTGTATTTATCATGTAGAATATTTTTTAATATAAATTAAAACCAAACACACCTTAGTGTTACGTGACAAGATAATCAAAATAATATAAAACATGAATGTGAATTTTTATAATCAAATAATTTCATCAACAAAAACGTTTCTATGTTATTACTTAATGTTGTGTAAAATTTTGTAAGGTTATGTGACACGTTGTTGTTATATAAAAAAATAAAAAAAAATTAATTAATGTTGGCTTAAAGAAAAAGAATAAATTATATTGATTTGATATTAAATTTAAATATATTAAGAATCTAGGGATAAAATATCTTTGAGGTATAAAAAAAAATTTAATGTGAAAAAAAATTAAGATAAAAAAAACATATACCTCAAGAAAATTGGATTTTTTGGTGCTTAATAAATCTCAATATGAATCTATGTCATTCTTAATTACTTTAGATATAAAAAACATATACTCAAGAATGTATATATAACCAGCATAAATCCATCTTAAAGGTGGTTCTACCAAGCGAGGGATCAAATCTCTCAAGGTGCAAACCCTTTCCCCTCCGTCTAATCCAATACTCATCCATTTTGTCGGTAAAACCAGGTCTTCAACATAATTAGGTTGCCATGGATCATCATGGCATGGGGTATCCTTGCACATTATTGCACATTTCCATGGATGATACAGGAAGGGGTATCACTTCATATATTTGATTATGCAGGTAATATTTGTGGTAATTAATATCATATTGTTATAGCACTCTATTAGTCCTCTTATTACCTATGCAAATCAACTTGTTACTTGTGCAAACTAGTTCCATATCCCCACAAATTAATTGTTGAAGTGGATGGCGCATGTATTTATGCATATTCTTATATTATGTGGAAGCATCGTAAATGATAATATTGTTGCACTGATCGGGAGGGAAGGTAATGTTTGTATTAGGTCATTAATTATCTGTATCCCCCAAGTATTAATCCATATTGTTGTAGTCTATGCATCCACTGAAAATGATCATATTGTTATAGTGAACAGGTAGGTAATATTTGTATCATATCATTAGTTATCATTTATCTGGGTAGCTCAAGTATTATTTGCATTAGAATGATATCTAGATAACGCAAGTATTATTTGCATTACATAGTTGGTTGATATATTTTTCACTGCAACAAATTCAGAACTGATATATTATTTATAGGTTTGCATTCCATAGTTGGTTGATATATTTTTCAGTGCAACAAATGGAGAACTTATATATATTATTTGCACGTATTTTTTTGCGGGAAAATGGAGAATATGTTGAAGCCCCTTTAAACAACCCTAACTCGATTTTCAACATGATAGTAATGTTTGAATATGGTTGTAATATTTGAATGTTTTAATATTTATGGTTTTAAATATTAAGCTCTTATTACAAGGGATTTAAGATAAAGGATTTACACAGGATTTCAGTATTTTTCTATATGATGGCTATGAGTGAATGATAAGAGGTTGAGTAGTTAGTGCGATAGAGTTCCTTGAAATGTGAAATTTGAGAACTCTAGGGTGAATCATATTAATTATTGGGCATGATTTACAATAAAAATCAATATTTTAAAATAAAAAAACATTTTTTAAAGTTTGAAAAATCACCACAATACTGCTACCTATTAAATATATTTTGAAAAGTTTGAAAAGATCCAAAACAATTATTAATGTGGTTTAGTTATAATGTTATCAAATTTACCTAAAGCAAATTTTTTTTTAATTTAGCTTTAAAGTCATATTTTTAATGCCATGTTAGTTTTGAAAATGTTATAATGTGAAAATGGAAATCCCTCTAAATTTTACCTATACATATATAATTTTAATAAGAGCATAACCTTATTAATGATATACAATGATGAGAAAAAAAGAGGTAACAACTATGTGAAAAAACAAAAAGTCGTTGGATTTATTGAAAAAAAACAACACAATTGTCTTAAAACAACATTAAATTTTTCTGAAGGAAAGAAATTTATGCATGAAACATAACTCAATGTTTAAATTCAATGATAGTAGAAATATAATTAATAATAGATTTAAAAACAAATATTATGAAACCATATTGTGTTTACATTATAACCATTTGAAACGTTTTAAAACCATATTATTATTATTACGGAACCATATTTGGCAAACAAATAACCTCAAACCATATGAAGGAAATATTAAACTTAAAAAGAGTTTTAGATTTAAAAACTTGCTTTAATATTAATTTTTTCAACTTAACACTAAGAGTTTATGTTTTAAAGTTGAAACAAACATTGTGGTTGATGCAAATTTCTTTTTGCAAAATCATTAATAAGAAAGTCAATGAATAGATTGTAATTGTAAGGGTGTTGAGGAAATATGAACCTCAATAGGCTTCACATATGAATTTATAATTGGCTTTATTTTTATTATGTTTTGATATTTTTTTTTCAAGCGGACCATTTTTTTGGTATATTCAAATTATTTTATTTTATTTTTTATTTTTATTTGAGCCTATACATCCCATCAATGAAACCATATGAAACTAATATTAAACTTAAAGAAGAATATTAGATTTAAAAACTTGATTTAATATTAATTTTTTAAACATTTTTCTTATTTTAAAATAAAGTTAAAACAAAGATTGTGGTTAATGCAAATTTCATTTTGTTAAATAATTAATAAGAACATCAATGAATAGATTGTAAATGTAATAATAAAGATTTAGTTTGAGTTGATATTTCATTTTTTATTTGGGTTAACCTAAATTATTACATTAATCATAAAGAAAAGGACAATAGTAATTGTGTTTAATACCATGAGATTTCTTTATCATAAAGAAACTTTATGCAATTTTTTTGAAGGAAAAACATTAAGTGATCTAGTTAGTTTTAAAATAAAAGCTTAAGGGTGTTGAAGAAACCTCACCGGCTCATATATAAATTTATAATTGGCTTTATTTTTTATTATGGTTTGATATTTATTCTATTTTTATCCAACGGAGTAATATCTTAGTATTTTCAGATTATATTCTCTTCTTTTATTTTTTAATTTAAATCTCCTCTTAACCCAACAATTTAAGTTTTAAATTTTATCTTTTTTCTTGAACTTAGTCATTAAATATCTTAAGAATTTAATAATTTTATTCTAAAATTACCATATTTAATAATAATAAATGAATAATTTGATTTTAAAATTATATAATTATAATAATAATTTAATAATTTAATTTTAAAATTACATAATAAATAAAATAAAATAATAATTTAATTTTAAAATTACCATAACAATAATTTAATTTTGAGATTAACATAAATTGATATATGTTTAATTAAATATTTTAATTCAAGCTTTGCTTTATTTTTTCTTTATTTTTTTAATGTCAAGGCTTAACCAGAATTGAACATAATAGGTCTGCAATCATCCGAACTGACGGATACACCGTCCCCATGAGAAGTAATATGTGGGAACTATTTTACACCAAGCTAATGCTGGTATCGGACAGGGAAGAAGCAGTATCGGTAAAATGATCCTGTCATTCACAAAAATTGCATTAATTTATTGCAATAATTTAGAATGTGCCTAGAATAGTTTTCGATCGTTGAGATTCCCAAAAAATATTATTTCAAAATTAATTGTAACATGATCCATTGACTTTTAAATTGATTGAAATTGGGAGAAGTATAATTTTAAACAACAAATTGATAAAGTATTGTTTTCGTAAGATTCGGACTCCGACCATGACTCGAAAATTACAGCCTGAATCTACGAAGTTCGAAGGCTTGATGGAACATGGCGAAAATATAGTCCCTCTCGTTATGATTAGTAACATTGAAATGTGGTATGTTCATGACTGAATTCGGTTTTTAGTGATCAGAATGGAAGCAAAGTCTCTGCTCCAAAAATTGATTACTATCAATCCCCATAGTTCAATAAAACAGGGAGACTGGTTTAGTTGGTGCTGAGAAAGGCTGTTTTTGTTACTAGTAGGGAAGCAAAGTATTTGCTTCAACAATGTATTTGCTTCAACAATGTATTATCCTCAATTCCCGTAGTTAAGGAAAGTAGCAGGGATCGACATGAAACTCCTTTGGATGTGATGGAGAAACCCTCGGCCCTCGTCGAGCCCTGCCCTGACCAGGCCTACCCTTGCTATGGATGAGGATGTTGTGCATGGCGTTAACTGGCTGCCCTTCAGGGAAGCTCCAGACCTACTTTTTGCCCCTACCCACTTCTTCCGGTGAATAACACCCTTTATCTGGTCCTGCTTTTAGGGTTTCTTACTGTTTTGCAGGGTGGTCTGGTGCGGTCAGTCTCTTGGAGTCCCTCCCCTTAGCTGGGGGACTAGTACTGACCAAGGGTAAAAAAAGTGGGAAGTAAATCGCATTTAGACTGACAGCTCTTGGTTTTTCGACCGGGTACAGACACCTTGCTTGGTTTTCATTGTCCTTTTGGTTTTATTTTTCTTTCTGGCTGTCTTTTTGTCGGGCTTGGTTGAATTTGGAACCCTTGTTTCACGGGGTGCTGGGTATCACGTGCTCTGTCACTACTGTGTGCCCTTTCCATCATTCCAGTGTTCAATCACCTCTGTCTCTTTTTCTCTCGTGGGGTATTTACCTGGGTTGCAAGTGTGTCATTTTATTTATTCTCAGCATTTCGATCACCTTTGCTAGGGTTTGGCTTTTTTTTCTGAGCTGGCCATTTTGACTTCGGGGTTATGGGTCATTGATCAGGTTATTTCTTCTGTTTCTTCTTTTTTCCTCTCAGAGGGTTTGACTTATTGGTGTCCTAGCTCACGAGGAATTGGTCATGGATGACATCATGCTCCTCCTTACACCTGGGGTCCTGCTGAGGTGGACTCCACTGTATCGTTGCCTCCTGTTGTAGTCTCTGCTTCCGGTTATTATGTATGAACAGACCACCCTGTCTCGTTCTCGCCAGAAAAGAAATACAAAATGCATCAAGGCCTAGGAGGGGCGTTACAGGTTTGTTCTTGGGCACGATATTTATATGGATAGAGTGTCTGCCCTCTGCACTCGTGCACTGATAGGGCGTTTAGAGTATGCCTGCATGAACAGAATGGAATGGATTGAATGGGAGACCGTGAACTGGAAGCCTCTGATAGACTATGTTCCCATGATCAGTCTATTGTCCAAGGGTTGGATTGTATTCATATTTCTTGAAGAGGCCAACTGTTCAAAGATTTTGGAAGGCATTTGGCGAATGGGGATCGGCTATCTGGTGGTGGATCGATGGCATCCTCTGTTCAATCCACTAAAAGAATGGATTGTTAAGTGTCACTTATGGGTTTTACTTCCTCACTTACCCTTCCCCTTATGGAATAAAAATGTTTTGGAAGGTATTTCTAACACCATCGGACGATTCGTGGCGGTTGAAACAGAATTTCTCCTGGTATTTGACAAAAGAGTTGCTAAAGTTCTGGTGGAAATGGATATATCATCGGGGTTACCTGCTGATGTTGAAGTTCTCTGTGGGGAAATAATATTAATTCAGAAGTTGGATTATCTCAGAGTTCCTTTCAGGTGCAGTATTTTTCATGAGATTGGACATCTAAGGCATCAATGCCTTCTCCTTCGCTCTAATAATGAAGACTCGGGCTCAGACATCCTCTAGCCTGCTGAAAAAAAAAATGCAGTCTTTCCCGGTCGCCACCAGGTACTCTTGATACGTCCTCCTTTCCTACTGATTATGTCTCAGATTCTTATCTAAAGGATATAGATGGTCTTATTTTGTCTCATTCTAAGGAAACCCAGTCAAACTCCTCTCTGCCACCTTTTTTTGAACATAAGGCACTTTCCACCTCTCCGTTGGTCGACGCATTGCATGGGGGGTCTATTTCTACTATGTTGACCCTCCCTATCGATGCTCTGTCACTTTCCTCCAGGCCACCTTTATTAGCACAAGAGACTCTTCCCACCTCTCCATCGGCTGATGCTCTACATGTGGTAGATTCTTCCCATGGCCTTCCTCCTGTGGAAGCTGCTTTTGATACCCTACCACTGTCCTCGACAGTCTTGACACCTCTGTCACAGATTTCCTCAGCTCTTGTTGCTCCTGTTCCCTCCCTCTCATCATTCACTAATTTTCCACCTTTGGGGACTCGGGCCACTACACCGACACTTCCACCCACACCCTCCAGTCCTACTACTTCACCTTCGTTCTCTGATCCATCCCTCAAACATACCCTTTCCATCTTCACAGCTTCTACTCCGACCTCTCCTACTACTTTACCTCTGAACTCCATTCGTTTCTCTAATGTAACTATCTGGAAAAAAAAGAAGGGGAACAAGAATCTCTCCCCTACATCCCCCCCTTACATACCCCTTTCTGCCGCTTAAGTGAAGTTGATGTTGTCTTGCCTCCCCGGGGACTTAGAGCCTTGTCTCCCCTTCGCGATGCTCCATGAAAATTATCTCACTTAATGTCAGGGGCCTCGAAGGCAAGGCCAAACTTCACCACCTCCTCTCTCTCTTTCACTCTCTCAGGCCGGACATGGTCCTTCTTCAAGAAACCATGTGCAACACCTTCCCTGCTTTATTTGCTTTCTCTAAGCTTTTCCCTACTTGCGAGTTCTATGCCATAGATGCCAAAGGACTCTTTGGTGGTCTCCTATCAGCTTGGAACCCACTCAAAGTCAGATGCCGTGCTTTTCATACTTGTGTTGGTATCCTCCTAAAGGCATCCTTTCGAGGTCTCACTTACCCTTTATCTATCCTCAATATGTATGGTCCCTATAAGAACCGTGGATATTTCTGGGATATTTCCCTCACCAGTGGCATTCTCAGTTCCCCCAATTTGATACTTGGTGGTGATCTAAACTTGATTTTGCACTCTTCGGAGGTTTGGGGACACAATCCCTCACCGGATCCCCTTTCTGGGTACTTCTTATCTCTTTTTGATTCCCTTGACTTACGGGATCTGGCCCCCACTTCTGCTGGCCCTACGTGGCGTAATGGCCGTGCTGGAGCAGATGGCATTAGCAAAAGACTGGACCGTTTTTTGATCTCGGGTTCTTTAATCCCTTCCCTTGGGACCCATAGAGTTTGGACTCACTGTTCGGACATTTGAGACCACTATCCTATTATTCTGGAATGGGATAAGCAAAGAACCTCTTTCAACTACCCTTTCAAGTTTAATAGGTCTTGGCTTAATGATCAGGATTTTTTGGACTGGGTTTCATCAAAATGGCATCTCCTCTCACAAATGGACTCTGATTCTGCTCTTGACTCTCTCCTTCACAAGCTGCACACTCTCAAACCTGAAGCTAAACTGTGGATTAAAAAAAAAGACCCTTTTGGATGAGGACTTAATCAATATTGAAAAGTCCATTTCCTCCCTCCTTGCTATCTCTTTCAGTGGTATTTTATCTTCAAGTGATTTGGCACATCTTTCCCTTCTCAGATCAAAGAGAAAAATGATTCTGGATCATTCTCTTCTCACTTGGCAACTGAAAAGTAGATCAAAATGGGATCTGCAAGGTGACTCAAATACGAAATACTTTCATATGCTAGCATCTGGTCGGAGAAACCAGAACACTATCTGGTCCCTTCTTGATGAGGCCGATACTACTTTTGAGGATGAGACCTCTCTAAAAGATCTAGGAGAATCTCATTTTTCTAATATCTTTAAAGATGATGGGGGTACGAGTCTTTATCACCAGCTTAAGGTCATCCTCCTTTATCCCAGAATGATTCATGCTAAAAAGGCTGCTGACCTTACCTGTCAGGTTACTCTTGGGGAAGTTGAACTTTCTCTTAAATCTTTCAAAAAAGATAGAAGCCCAGGACCGGATGGATGGCCTTTAGAGTTCTACCTGCATTTCTTTGATATTTTGGGGTCGGATCTTTTATCAGCAGTTGATATGACCAGAGTCTCTGGTATCATTCCCAGCTCTCTGAACTCTAATTTTATTGCCCTTATCCCCAAAAAGGACAAGCCGCGGACTTTTGCTGACTTTAGACCCATATCTCTTTGCAATCTACTGTACAAACTTATCTCAAAAGTCATCGCGGTCAGATTCAAGCCCTTCCTGGACTCCGGCATATCTCAGGAACAATATGGGTTTCTCAAAAATCTCCAAATCGTTGATCCCATAGGCATTGTTTAGGAATCTCTTCACTCTATTAAATATAAAAAGCTCTATGCTTTCATCCTTAAGCTTGACCTCATAAAGGCTTTTGACAGGGTAAACTGGACCTTTATTCGCCTTATCCTGATTCAGATCGGTGCTCCCCTTCAAACTGTCAACTGGATAATGGGTTGTATCTCCTTTGCTACCTTTGCTGTACTTATCAATGGCACACCCAAAAAAAAATTTCCTGCCTCGCGTGGCATTCGTCAAGGATGCCCCCTTTCTCCACTGCTCTTCATCCTTGTCATTGAAGGCCTTAGTCTATTAATTGCTGATGCTCGTCGCCA
Source organism: Pseudotsuga menziesii (assembly GCA_001517045.1). Lineage (NCBI taxonomy): Eukaryota > Viridiplantae > Streptophyta > Pinopsida > Pinales > Pinaceae > Pseudotsuga > Pseudotsuga menziesii. Next base: position 226,234 of record LPNX011207544.1, read on the forward strand.
TGGTCTTATCCGAGGAGTCAAAATCACCTCTTCTCTAGCCTTGACACATCTTCTCTTTGTTGATGATGTTATCCTCTTGGGCACCGGAACTCTGCAAGAATGGGAAGCTTTTGATGTGATTCTTGATACATTTTGCAAAGCATCAGGCATGTCTATAAGTCTGGATAAATATGTACTTCTTCATAACTGTATTCCTTCTCCTGAACTCATTAATCTCTCTAGAGATGTCCCTTATAATAAGCTGCTCCCCATCACTGTGGGCTTCAAGTATCTTGGGATTTTTATCAAACCCCCGGGGTACAGATCCAACGATTGGCTTTGGCTTGTTCAAAAATTAGAAAAAAAAATCAGTCTGTGGACTTATAAGCTCCTCTCTTTGGGAGGCAGGTTGGTTCTTGTGCAATCTGTTCTCTCTAGTATCCTTGTCTATTGGATGGGTTTAGCACCACTACCAGTCTCTATCTTGCATAAACTCAGAAGCATTACTTTTGCTTTCTTATGGGGATCATCAGGGCATACTCGTAAATACCACCTTGTAAGCTGGTCGGACTTATCATGGCCAAAGAAATTTGATGGATGGGAATCAAAAATCTTCATTGGTTCAGCATTGCTCTCCGTCTTAAGACATTTTGGAGAGTCCTCTTCAGTGATTGTCTTTGGCATCAAGTACTTATCTCTAAATATCTAAGGTAGTCCACTGTCACCTCTTGGCTCCGGGAGAAAAAATTCAATACTAGGGGTGTTTCAGCTATCTGGAGGGGGTTTATTCAAACTCTTCCATGGATGGGATCCCATCTTACTTGGCAAGTGGGGGATGGTAATGATATTCTGATTGGTACAGATCCTGTGATTGGCAATCCTGCATCTTTTCACTTTCCTGTAGATCTGAAAACATATCTGGAGGACCTGGGAATTATTACTCTTGCACAGGCTCATAATTCTTTACCAGATGCTCATCACTACTGGTTTACTGCTGAAGAATTATCTCTGGAAGGTGATTGGAAAAATATATGGAACTCCTTTATCAGGTGCCTGGATCTGAATGGCATTCGTTTAACTAATGTACATGATTCGTTGATCTGGGAATACAATAAGATTAATGGTTTGATCTCTGCGGATAAGTGTATGAATGTATTGTCAATTCATATCAACCAGTACTAGGCAGTCGACTGTACATCACTCTTTGGTCGAGTCTCCTTCCAAGGAAGATTGGATGTTTTACAGCGTTGGTTTTGAAAAATAAAATTCTCACCTGGGACAATTTATAGAAGAGAGGGAAAATAGGGCCAGGTATTTGCTCCATGTGTTTTGCAAATGATGAGATTGTCCACCATATTTTCACAAGCTGCCCGATATGGAGATGTATATTGGGGGTTGTATGTGATCAGTTGCAACTGAGTATTCCTCCTGTAGTGGACTCTATTTCAGTCTTTTTTGAAGAATGGGTTGCAGCCTATAACCGTAACTAGGCACTGTTTTACATCCCTCATTTTGCGATCTGGGCTATATGGAAGGCACGTAATAGAGCTATTTTTGATGGTTATAAGGTTAATATACTGTGTGTTATGAACCAGATTTTAAATGCTGCTCAGATTCCTTACTCTCGGCCTGTCACAAAGGGAAGGAAAATTAAATCAGTCAAACAGATTGGGCCTAGACCACTCATGATTTTCCCATGTGGTTACTTCGATGGAGCATCTACTTCTTCAGCTGCGGGTATTGGTTTTTGTTTATTTCTCAATGAGAATCACTGTCTTGAATTTGCGCTGGGAGTTGGACAGGGATCCAATACAAAAGCAGAACTTCTCGGACTTTGGGCAGTTCTGCACTCATCCCAAATGATGGGTATCCCTTTAGCCCGCATTTACGGTGACTCTCAGGTCATTATCAACTGGGCTAAAGGTATTTCTACTCTTTCCCCACCAGAGCTCCTTCACTGGTGCAGGGAATCACAAAAGCTTCTTAAAAGCTTCAAAGATCTCTCCATCATTCACATCTATTGGGAATACAATGGGATTGCAGACCGTCTTTCAAAACAAGCACTCACATACTCTCCCGGTTCTGGGTGTTTTTTTGAAATTTTTGACGACCATTTGGTCACTAGTGACTCTTTCCAGCTCCTTTGAGAGTGTATTGGGAATTTTCCCCTTCTTTTTGGATATATACTGTATGATGACTGAGTGTCTCTTTTGGACCGCTGCTCTGGTCCCACGTTTCCCAATAGATAGGAATGATGAAGAACGATCATTTACATGATGAGGCAGATTTCTGGTGGGAACTCATGTTATTGCACTCCTTTCCCCCCGGCTGCATTTGGATGTGATCTAGTATCGTCTTGATGTATCTTTGCTGATGTTTTCCCTTTTGGGCAGCTGTTAACAAGGCCCTTTGATTCTTAATAAAGAATAACAAGGATTGATTTTTCTTCCTGAAAAAAAAGGAAAGTAGCAGGGATTGATTTAGTTGGCGTTGAGAAAAATAGTGTTAATATTAAAGGTTCTTGAACAACATAAAGGTTACCATCATAGAAATAGAAGTGTACTATTAGGGTGGAAACTTAAGGCATAGGAAACAATTTGTCTGTTTATTGAATTAGAAGGTATCTTGAATTCATAAGGATGTTTGACTTTTTTATTCGAACTAGAAGGATCTAGAAGGATTTTGGATTTATAAGGATGTAAGACTTTTATATTATTGATATATATATCCTATAAGTATATTACCATCATATGAATATTTTATAATTTTATTATCTACCAACTATTGTTTATCGAAATCATACATTATCACCATATGAATATCTTTTAATTATATTATCTACTAACAATTGTTCATCAAAATCATATATTAAAACACAATGTTTAAAGTGGGAAACAACCCCTAGATATGAAATAAAGCCTATTGTGGAAAGGTATAATTATCTTGAAAACAACATTACAATCTAGGTCTACAAAGCCAAGCTTAGAGATAGCATAGTATATATCACATGGTCATAAGTTAAAAATAGATTTAACCTATCTTCTTTCTTCTTTATGACTCTACTATCTATAACTAAGTGTCTCTAATGAAGTCAACTTTGATTAAACATCCCCCCTAATGACTTGTTTGCTAAGGTACTCAACATTGATCATACACAACTTATTACATTGTTGTTCCTTATACTTATGGGCATTTAGTACAAAATAGACCTTAGAACATTTAGTATCCTCATGGCTATATCACATTTTTTTAAATTTGATGGATTTTACTATTCCGTTCAATTATTCTATTGTTATTACTCGTCTCATTTCTTTTGCAATCTTCATCAACTATGGCTTCCACCTTTGTATGCTAGCAACACTAAGTTATATGTATTGAGGTACTCCATTGCTTTTCTTGATTTTTTTTCATGTCGTACATTGTAGTTGACACTCTAGGAACTATGCAAGCTAATGCTTCCCTCTCATGACATATTTATAATGGAAATACAAAAAATTGACAATATGTTGACTAGGAGGAATTTTAGAGGTAAATGAACAACATATTATAATATAGTTCAAAAATATGAAACGTAGGAAATTGAATAAGGTTCAAGAATATATAACTTTTATTTACCAAAAATGTGTATAACTAAGAGAAATTTACATTCTTCTAACATTGCTATGTTATTTTTCCTCTAAAATGTAATGCATATGGATTGGTGCAAGGTAATGATACCCACTCATGATGTCTTAGTTACAATGGCATGCTTGAAAAACATAAATATGATCATTAAAAATGAATTATTAAAGGTACCTATAAAAATTTTTAGAATTAGTTGTAAAAAGATGAAACATAGACAATCTAATTACCTTTCAGAATATATAACTTTTGTCTATGGAAAATAGGTATAACTACCCCAAAATGATGTTCTTCTAAGATTGGTATGTTATTTTTTCTCTAAAGTGTAATGCATATGTTCGTGTTGGTCCACCTCTTTGGTATGTAAATTGTCAAATTTTGTGAAAATATGTTGAGTCATAGGTAACAAGCGGATCTTATGCAAGGCTATTTTTCCAAAATTTTAAAAGTTAATTATATGTGTGTGTGTGTGTGTGTGTGTGTGTGTTAAACTAATGAAGTGAGTGAATCCCTAAGATAACATGGTCAAGCATTAGCCCACCCTATCATGGTCTTAACATAATCAATAAAGTTTTTTTTAGTTTATAGGTATTTTTCATATTTTTGTGTGCATTGTTCTCGTTTTCGAAATAGTAAGCCAATCAAAATTTAGAGCCGAAATAAACAACATATGTTTTATACAATTTTGACACAAGTGCAATTAGAAATGAATTATAAATAGAAAATAATAACCAATTTATTCAAAAAAATATAGTTAGAATCTAAACACAAAACTCGACAAGTGTGTATAGTTTCATCAATAGTGCACAAAGTGGAGCATATGCATAACGAAGGGTGAAAAACATGAAGTTACGGAATTGGGTTTGTTTTTCTATAACTCAATCCAAACCTTAAGGTTTTGGAATCCGACCGTATAACCAAACCTACAAGGGCACCAAAAAATAATAATTTAAGGGTGCATACACGTACTAGCGTGCACACATATTAGCACTCACATGTTCTTTTACTCCCTCTTTTTTCTTCCCCTTCTTCTCCCTAACCCCCCAACACCCTCCTTTCAATAACCCCACTCCCCCTCCCTCTCTATAACCACACCCCCCTCTCTTCCTATCCACCCAATTCCCCCTCTCTCTTCCTCTCAACCGAATCCCTCTTCCCTCCCTCACCCCCTGTTATAGCTGATTTTACCACACCCGGTGAATCACACTTGTATGGCCTTCCCCTGTCCCTCTGCAGACTCCTTAGACCCCTTGGACCATTTTTTGTCCTTTGATGTTTCCTGGACCATCCCAATAAACATGTGAAAATTTCTATACGCGACTTTTAAACCCCTTATCGCGTATATACACAGGTTTGACCCCTAAAACTGCGTACAACAGGATGTGTACAAAATCCAAATCCTTTTGGAGTTTTCCTTGACATGGATCTGACTCACTTGTCTCCTGGCCTTCCATAAGCCTTGAGATCGCTCGGATTCGACCTTTCATTACCCCATTGAAAAGCTATATAAGGAACCCTTTGGATACATTGAAGGCATATGAGAGAATTGAGAGCAAAGAAACTATAGTCCATTGTTGTCGAAACATGGGCTTGAGTCTGCATCCCTTTGTCCCTTGGAGCACTTTGGTGTTCTTCCCAAGCTTTCCTTTTTCTTGTGAGCTTGCTATCGAGATATGGAGGATTGAGGTGGTGGAGGCCCAAGTGGGGGATTCAGTTTCTCCGATTCGCAGACGTGTCGACAGAGGTTGTATTCATTGTAATCTCTGATTTTATATTAATAGAAATATATTTTCCTATCCAATAATGTATGTTTGAATGAATATTTTATCCATGGATGATTTCAAATGTTTATACATTGTTGATTATATATGCTAGAGTATATCTAACACCAATATATAGTATGCTTGTCTTGTTTACTTTTTGTTGAGGAAGTGATTCATCAATTCAAGCTGAAGTTGGAAAGCTCAACGGGGATCTACTTCAACTGTCCGGAATAAGATACGAGGTCTGATCCTTTAGTGTTAGATATTTGATTTCTCTTACATATTGGAAAGGATTGATTTCTAGAGTCAAGCTATCTATTTTGGTACGCCAAGCCATAGGAATTTCTCTCCGTAACAGAATTGGTGACTCCGCTAGGGAGTTCCTAGTAGTTGTCCTTTAGGGGTTTTCTATCGGCATTCAATGACTTTGAATTGCTCTTTTTTCTCTGTTTCTGTGTCGGGTCTGGCGGCATGTTTTCCTGGTAGTGTCTGATTGGTGTGAATTTTGTCTCAGCCTATCTGTTTGCCTTTATTTTTATGCATCTTTCTTCCTGTACATGAGTTTTTAACTCACAGTCGCATATATACGCGGGTTTCACTACTATATCCACGTACACACGTGGGTTTACTGCGAACATTCGTGTATGCCTTTACTTTTTCCTTCTAGAGGAATATTGATTGTTGTTGGGTGAGTTTGGATGATTGTTGAGTCTCCTTTGATACTGCTAGAGTCTGTATACACCTCTGTTTTTTACCAGAGACATTTTTTTTAAGGTGAAATTTCTTTTTTGAAGAATGTTCTTGTCATTGCATTTTCAATTTTTTGTTTTGGGATTAGTGCATTAGATTTTTTTTACCTTAGTACTTTGCTTGAGTGCTTCTTGAGTGTGCTTGTAGAGTTTGGGGGTTGTAGAACCATTATTTTGCTTTACTATCTCATTTTTATTTCAAAAAATCCAAAAATATTTGATTATCATTATGCATTGCATCTTGCATTTTGCATAGTACTTGCACTAGATTCGCTTTGAAGTATTAGTCAGGATTTCATATAGGAAAGCTTGCATTTATCATTCGAAGAGAATTGTGCATTTCACGTAGTAGCATACCCTATTTTTCATGGACACAATGCATTTGCATTGATTGTTAGGTGTGCATTTTGCTTCATGTTGTGTCATAACGCCATTAGTTGCACGACCATCTACCTCTTTTGAGTAATAAAGCCAATTAAAATCAACGCTTAATTGAAATGAACTACACTATTTTATTTGATAGGGTTCACCAACAAGATTAGGTTTTAGGGTCTTGGAATAGTTCATTGTGAGTAAATTCTCCAAGACCACTAAACAACAACATGTATGTGTCTGTCCAGGTGAGTGTGTGAAATTCCTTGGTATGACCAGTGTTTCTCAGGATCCTCCTCTCAAAAGGGAGTTAAGCACAAGGTAGCGTGAGTGGTTATTGATTGGGATGAGCCCTATTAGTCATAACTGAGTGGCACTGGAGATATTTCTAGGGTTGTATTCATATCTGGGGGCTCTTTAGAGAGTTTTGGGATTTTCTACCCTATCCATACGGTTAATCCCACCTGCGACTGTCTGCCTGAGCATTGATTATATTGAGGTGACCTTAGTTGCCTTACCTAGGATATCGAGGGGATACTCTCCAGGGGTTATTCTGCAAGTGTCATGGCTAGGTTGGGGTTAGACAGCACAGTTGCTTTATGCGTTGAAGCCGAGGGCCACAATAATTGGTTATGTACCTCCGCTTGTTGTGTATGGGAGTCTCAAGCCTCTCCTAGGAAAGACATACCTGCTTCATTCGGGAGCTCATTTATCCTACCCTTGATTGCTTGTGTTTGGCTTTAGATTTTATTGGTGTGTGCTCTGTGAATGTTAGATTGCCTAGGGTTTGCGTAGTTAGAGAGTATTTTTACATTTTTTGAGTCATTATGGATTTGGGTGCGGCTCCTCGTCTTTTAGCAGGACTTCTTCCTTCTACATATCCTCCTCCTTTGGGAGAGAGAGATAGATAGTCCTGGCAGACTACTTCGCACATTGATTCACACACAATGGGAGACCATGTAGAATGTATTCTTGAACCACCTTCTCCCATTCAAGTGGAATATGGGGAGTTTACTCCTAACTATGATCCTTCACTTGATTTGACTGAGTTAGGTCCTGTAATTTATGAGATAGGTACTTTTCATGATAGACCTACTTACTCTAGTGTTGATCCCCCATTGACGCATCACTGGTATGGAATGCCGGAAGATGATGGGACACATTTTGAACCCACGATCACTAGTTAAGGTAGTTATGGTGTGTCTAGTTTTCCCACACATGATTTGACATTTCATGTTGATTCTGAGTTTGAGCCTAACACTACGCCTGGGGGCACTCTCATTCCTTACCATGTGAAGAGGTTTGGGAGCACAAGTCACATTGCACCTTCCATCCCGGTGGTGGAAGCTACATCACATATTCTTGCTAGGCCTGGGGTTAGTGATCCTATTAGGATACCAGATCCAAGACGAGAGAATATAGGGAACAACATGTACATAATTTCACAGGTCCCTTCGTCCTCTGTCCATAGTTCTTCGAATGTTCACCCTCCACCTCATTTGCGTGGTCCTTCGGGCTAGAATGTTGCTATGAGTCATGTCCATACTATTGTTACTCAACTAGTTGTGTCTCAGGTTCAAGTACCGCCCATTGTTTCGGGAGGTCATGTTCATACTTCTAGAGGTCATGTTAGTACTCCCAGAGCATATATTCCTACTTTCGAAATGTATATTCCTACTTTTGGAGTGTATATTCCTACTTACGGAGTGTCTCATGGGACATCTCATGTGATGACTTATGGACCTTATTATGGGACGTAGTATGGATAGGGTTCTTCACCTTATGGGTACGAGTATCAACAACCCACTTACTCTCCAAATTACGGCTTTGTAGCCCCGAATAGTCAAGGTACACCACACTATGGTGCTTCCATGTCACCCTACGCGGGTCAAATGGGAGGATGGCACTATGGTCAAGGCCATGGTGGTTATGGTAATTAGACCTATGTGAATCAGAACTATCAGGGAGCGGTCCACCAACCTTCTCATCCTATGATCCCTTTCCTCGCAATGCTAAATCTTCCTGACTTGTCGAGATTGACGAACGATCCTGTATCTCATGACCTGGCTTGGCCGACTATCCCTACTAAGCTTCCCTCAGACATACCCAAATTCGAGGGAAAACTGGGAGAGGATCTGAGCAAACATGTTACTACCTTTCACCTATGGTGCTCTTCAAATTCCTTACACCAAGATTCGATTTGTTTAAGGCTGTTTCAATGCACCCTTACAGGGCCTGCCGTGAAATGGTATATAGAGTTACTTAAGGGGGCATTCACTTTGTTGGATGACCTAGAGATGACTTTTTTTAACCACTTCCAGCTCCCAGTGCGTTACGACATTGGTATGAAACTCTTGTTGACATTTCGGCAGGATAAAGACACACATATCTCGGACCATATCCAAGAGTGGTGTAGACAAAAGAGGTTGATTAAAGCCTTTATACTGCTGAAATTCCTCCTCGAATGGTTCCTTAAGTCATTATTTCCTTATATAGCAAAGGATGTTTCTACATCCAGAGTGCAAAATAAGGAACAAACCATTTTTAGGGTGCAGGAACTGGATTTGATTTATGCTCAATCTGGTTTGTTATATGAGATCATTCCCAATGCTCCGCATTCTAGTTTCGACCCCAAAGTTAAACCTGGACCACATGCCGATGGAATTGTTGGTTGTGTGAGTGCTAAACCTGCGGATTTGGTTGTGAAACAGGTCAGTCAATTGTCAATCAACTAATCTACTCCGGGACAAGACACGGCTTCGTCTCAACCCACCCAAGCGGCGAGTGTGCTTTCGGTGCAATTGTCGGACCAGAAGGGTAACTGGCAACCAGGAAGGAATAAAAAGAAGGGTAAGAACAATCGTAAGGGTGGGAATAGGAATGAAAATGCTAATACTGAATGAAAAGAACACTTGTAATGCTGGGGGGGACAAGCAATCTGAACGTAAGGTTAAATTTCCTTGCAAGTTATGTAAGGACGATTACCTCACTTTCTTATGCCCTCGTATCGATGAAGCCTCAAGATTCTTAGCACAGGGCCCAGCTGTGATGACTAAACCTTTGCCTCACAATCAAAACATGAACTCAAGGACCCATGATAAGTCTGGTGGTGATCAAGATCCGCCAAAGGGTAGTGGTCATGGTTGCATTAACATGGTGTGTGCTGCGAAGGTTGTGACCCGTGCAAAGGACTATGGTTCATCACAACCCAACCCAGGAAAGGAACCTAATCCATCAGGAACTCCTTTTCGTATTGAAAAACCTGTGGATAAACCTGAAGTTGCACCTCGCATTCCTAAGGGAGTTTTAAGTGTTCGTGGCACAATCCTAATGCCCGAGCCACCCAGAACTATTCGGTTGTCGAGGATTTGGGCCACACTCCTTGTGTGAACTCTACATTAGAAGTACTTCAGATTTATCCTTCACAAAGGAAGGGTTTTATTTTTTCCCTTGGTGTGATTGATGATAATTCTTCCTCGGTGATTAAATTTGAAACCGCAGGACTTCAGCCTCACTTGCCTTACTATGTGTCTCTTTTGATTCATGTAGAATGTCTCAACATGACCGTCAAGCACACTATGATTGATGAAGGCGCTGCTACTTCTGTGATGTCTTTATCATGTTGGAAGGGTTTAGGTTCCTCCAAGTTGTCTAAATCTGACACCATGTTTACTATGTTTCATGGGAGACCGTTTAGGCCACACGAGATCCTTCCTTCCCTTAAGGTCCATTTGGGAGGGAAGACCGTTGTGATAGATGTCGAGGTGGTTGATGCGCCCTTTGACTACAATCTCTTGCTAGGTAGGAATTGGATATACAGTATGCAAGCTGTAGCTTGTTCACTATTTCATGTTGTATGCCTTCCATTTAATGGGAAGATAGTTACGATAGATCAAACGTCATTCAAGAATCTGTCAGTTATCGCATCTTTGGGAGCTTCTATCCCAATTGTAGAGCACTCTCGGCCGGCAAATGGGAGTGTGGGTGTGGGCATGTATCCATTCCTCATGGGAAGCTGTAGTTGTCCTGCACCTATCCTTATGATAGGGTCTAGTTCCGGTGAGGCTTCGACATCTGTGATATTGGCGTCTTTTCGCATGAGTCATATGGAAGATCCTTGGATTCTCCCTACACTGAATACTTCAAGTGAGCCCATCATGATAGACGTGATGTTGCCTGCAACTATGGTAGCCTATCAAGCTAATATCGGATGTGTTGCAGAGCCTAGTCCTTCCTCTTCGCGGACGAAGGAGGAGGACCCATATGTGCTGCCTACATGGGCAGTTCAGTCTTCTCATGTGCATGACTTCCTTGATAGTGTTTTTCCTTCAGACGAAGTGATTATTGAGGCCATGTCAGGGGTTGAGCCACCTTGGGAAGAGTTGCATCATAGATCTTATTTTTTTCCTGAGCTTGACCACTTGGAGCGTGAGGACTTTAGGGAGGTTCTTAGTGAGAGAATTGGTAGTACCATGGTTCCACTAAGCTCTCCTGGTCTGATGGCTGATGGGAACATGGCGAATATATCTCTTACCATTCCTATCAATATCTCTCGCGATCTTGGCGGGATAGAGAATGTGTATATTGGGGCAGAATGTTCCCATGCTAAGATTCAAGAATACACCAAGATGTTTAAAGAGTTTTGTGATATCTTTGCTTGGTCTTATGATGAAATGCCATATATCGACCCTCGCATTGTCGAACATGAGATTAAGACTTATCCCAATGCTAAGCATGTTCGACAACGCTTGCATGTAGTGAATCCTAGGAAAGCACCTGCGATTAAGGCAGAGATAGAAAAATTGTTGAAAGCTGATTTTATCTATCTCGTTCCCTTAACAAAGTGGGTTTCAAATCCCGTTCCTGTTGATAAGAAGCAGGGATCGATCTGCATATGTACTGATTTCCGTGATTTGAATTGTGCCTGTCCTAAGGACAATTTCCCCACACCATTTATTGATCAAATTTTGGATGAGTGTGTGGGTAGCGAGGTTTTTTCCTTTATGGACGGCTTTTCCAGATACAATCAGATACAAATTAAACCCGAGGACCAACATAAGACTGCATTTATTTGTCCTTGGGGAACTTTTGCATATCGAAAAATGCCTTTTGGCCTTAGGAACGCTGGAGCTACTTTTCAGTGGGCTATGACCTTGATCTTCCATGATCTCAAATTGATTATCGAAGTATTTTTGGATTACCTTGCTGCTCATTCTCATATGAGAATGCGTCATTCCTATCATTTGAGATTAGTATTCGAAAGGTGCCGCCATTATTTGGTCAGGTTAAATCCTCACAAGTGCATCTTTTGTGTGAAGTCTGGTCCCTTATTAGGATTCATCATTTCTAAAGAGGGTAAAGAATCGACCCTTTGAAGGTTGAGGCAATACTTTAGTTGTCTCCCCCAAAAAACATTCATCATCTTCAATGTTTGCAAGGCATGGCAAACTTCTTACGGAGATTCGTTGTCAATTTTTCCAATTTGACTAGAGGCTTTATGCGTCTTTTGAAGAAGGACACCACCTTTTGTTGGGACGAGCGAGCCCAGGAATCCTTTGATGTGCTCAAGCGAGCCCTAACATTGGCCCTGGTGATTAGTCCCCCAGATTATAGCTGTGATTTTCTACTTTATGTGGCCGCGTCCATGGAGATGATTGGTATGGTTTTGGTTCAAGAGGATGAGGAGCTCCAAGAGAATGTCATATACTATCTGAGCTGGAATATTATCGACATGGAGATCCGTTATTCCCATGTTGAGAAGCTTTCCTTAGCTACCGTACATGCAGTTCAACGGTTGAGACATTATATTCTGCAAGAATTCGATGGATTTTTATTTTGCAAGAATTTGATCTCGATTTTGTTTCCGCAAAATCGAAGAAATCGTTAATTTTTGCGGAACTTACATCATATTTTCCAAGCGAAGTTGAGGAGTTGGTTTGTGAAGATACGTTTATCGATGAGCACATCTTCTTAATCTCAACTTTAGACCCATGGTATGGGGATATTATTATATATTTACAAACATTGAAGGTCCCTACTCACCTTTCACGGGATGAACGATGACGATTACGTCACGTATCCAAGAATTACCTCATAGTGGATAACACTTTGTACTACCGTGGGGTAGATTCCATTTTACGTCGTTGTTTAACTCATGAGGAGGCTGAGCTTGTGCTGAATGATTTCCACAGAGGGGCGTGTGGTGGTCATTTATCTGGGCTTTCTTACAGCCCAAAAAAATCTTAAGAGCGGGTTATTTCTAGCCTTCGATCTTTAAGGATTGTGTAGATGTGGTCAAGAGGTGCCATCCTTGCCAGGTGTTTACACATAATATGTGCTCGAAACCTGCCCTGTTACACCCCATCATCACTGCTGGTCCCTTCACTAAGTGGGGGATTGATTTTATGGATTGCAACCCAGCTTCACTTGGGGGGGCATCATCATATCATAGTGGTTGTTAAATACTTCACGAAATGGGCTAAGGCTATGCCTACAGTTAAATCCGACAGTGAGACAGCCGCACACTTTGTATTCAACCATATTATTACTCGGTTTGGTATTCCGAAAGAGCTTGTCACTCACCATGGCTCGCAATTTCAGAATCGTATGATGGAAGAGTTGGCATCAAAGTTAGGGTATAAACAAGAGCATTCCTCCTATTATTACCCTCAAGCGAATGGATAGGTAGAAGCAGTGAACAAATCACTCAAATCCATTCTCCAATGAACCATCGCACAAAGCAAGAATAATTGGCACGTAATGTTATATCCTTCTTTGTGGGCTTATAGAACCACTGTTAAGACTGCCATGGGTTTTTCTCCATATCAACTTGTACATGGAGTGAAGTCGGTATTTTCGGTTGAGTGCGAGATTCCTTCTTTGAAGCTAGCCATAGAACTCTTACCAAACACTTCCCCGTTGGAGGAGTGTTTGGTCCACCTAGAGCAACTTGATGAGCAGCGCCAAGATGCCTTGGTGGCTCTAGAAGTGAATAAGCATCATGTTAAGGTCCAATACGATAAGTTTGTCTGTCCAAGGAGATTTAGTGAGGGAGACTTGGTGCTTTTCTAGGATCAACCAAAAGAACCCTTGGGTGTAGGAAAGTTTAACCCCATGTGGCGTGGTCCTTATGCCATTAAACGTGTGTTAGAGAAGGGTGCTTATGAGTTAGTGGATCATGAGGGAACGACCTTGGTGGAGCCCAAACATGGGATCTATCTCAAAAAGTGCTATGCATGATTTTCAGCCAAGGCTGGTTATTACATATTATTGTACAGTTTTGCATAGGTAGGTCTTTTTCTTATGGTGATCGGGTTTGTGATTAGTTTTCGTTTCTTGTGGCAGATGTCAATGGAATCATCCACCTTCATAGGATTCACGGATGGTGCGACCCATCACACTCAACACTCAGCCTCTGTTGCTTGGGTGATTTATACTCCTATGGGTCAGGTATTTTCTTCAGGAGGCGTATGTTTATGGCCATCTTCAAACAATGTTGTTGAATATAGTGCCGTCATTGAACTTCTACGGGATGCCATTTCACATGGTGTTCTCTCTCTTAAGGTACGACTTGATTCGGAGTTAGTAGTGTCATAGCTTAATGGTTTGTACCATGTTAGAGATCTGACATTATTAAGAAGATTCTTACATGTGAGATTATTAGAATGACAATTTGACAATATAACATACATACATGTTCCAGGAATTAATAATCAAGTTGCTGACTCATATGCTAACTACATGTTAGATTGGCATTTGTTTCATACACAATAAGCTCACCACAAACATAAATTTTTACACGTGTAAATAAATAAATCAATCATCATAAAAAAATTTATAAACATCCAAAATGTGGTAATACATAGTGTCATAATACAAAAATGGGGCTCTCAAGCCACCAAAATATAAATACACAGTAGTACAAAATGTATCACTCCCAGGTATCTAAACCTGTGGAGGAGGAGGGGGATTGTGATCATGGAATGTCACTATGGCTCTAGCTAAACGTCGAAATAGCCACACCCATGCTCATGGTACACCCACCACCTGGCACTGCATGGCCTCAACCAAGTCCTCAACTTACACCATGGGTACTCTGTGTGTCAGTCTCATGAAGTTGGTATGAATTCTTTGGAGCATCCACTCCACATCCACACCCATGATATCATCCCCTCTTCCCCTCCATCTATGATGAGGGAAGCCTTCAGGCCGTCGTGGTCCCACATCTACATGCATATGGTAGATGTCACTATGTATTGTCACCCAAAAACATGTCTTTTGATTCCACATAATCAGAAAACACAAAGAAAAATTTATAACTCAATTTTTTTTAAAAAGAGGGTCGAGATTCGTTACCAATGTCAGCGTATGTCGATCCTGGTGGTAGCGGCATGTCCGGGTCTCCCCAGAAATATCCCCGCATAGGGGTAGTCATCGATGGAAACTATCTGTCGTCGCCACCATGGAAAGAAATCAGCTGGATAGGGGTTGGATGCCCTACCTCCACCCAGTATGTGCATCGCATATGCCCAATGCCATTAGGCCGAATCTCAAACCCCGGGTAGAGGAACGTCAACTCTAGGGCTCAATCCCGGAACATGCTCAAAGAAAAACGTGCTCAGTATGCTGCTGAAATCGAAGTTTCGCACTCTACCCATCTTGCACTCACTGAGCTGGTGTTTCATGTTGCCCAGTAGTGCAGTGCTCCAATCATACACCATGGGTCTCATGCACTCCACTGCATAGAACATCAAAGGCCGCGAGGCTTGGTGGAGTGAAGCTAAGCCTGCTATCCTGCCCAGTGTCAGTAAGATGGCCTTTAGGCCCAACACCTGTATGGATTTAGTTGGGATATGACTCCCCACCTTCTTTGTGTCTGGATAGTAGTACACCACAATGTACTCATCTATAGTCAGACCACCTCTGGGCCTGCGAGAGCGTAGGTTCACTACTTCCCCCCGTCGGGAAAGTCCAGTAATAAAATATATTTCCTCCACTTCTATGGTGAGGGACATCCCGTCTATCTGGAACGACTCTGATTCTGGATCCCAGTAGTCCACTAACATCTGCAATAGTCTTGGTTTGACTCTTAAGCCACCAAGACACAAAAATTTGTAAATCCCACATGTGCGTAACACTTGTTGAGCCATTAGATCTTCCCTTACTGCGTCTTCTACATCACCATGTTCACGTTCTCTCCATTCTAGGACTATCTTGCACATAAAATTAGAGTTTGATCCATTAGAACACTTGAAAATCATTGAGCACGGCCGCATACGCAACTGTTTGCTAAACAGCCGTGTATGTACGCGACTTTGAGGGCATTTTTCGTGTATATCCATCCCTATACACGGAAAAACCCTTGATTTCTACGTGGGCCATGGCGTGCATCTTATACTGGTCTAGAATCCTAAATACACCATGGAATTTGACAAAATTTGCATCAAAATGAAAGAGTAGAGCATGGGCAAGTACCTGGAAAAAACGGTAGTGGATTCCGTCAGCTGGATCTCCTGGAATTCGCTATTGAAGTTTTGAGCCCAAATGGGTAAAAATTTCAAATGTTTTGAGTTTTTTACTATTTATAGAATGTTTTCAAATTTTTGAAAATTTTTACCCCCTTTTCTATAGTTTGGACCGTTTCCAATCCTTTTGGACCATTTTTGGACTAATTTATGATGTAGGAGACCTTTTTGAGTGCCATTTCAGTCGAGGGATTGACCCATTCGTGCCGATTTCAAGTATCATGTCTAAACTAGCATATAGGTTAGGTTTTATCACCGTTTGCATTTTGCATGACCTAATGACCGCTTCATTATAGCCTTAGGTACGAACCCACTCTATTATGTCATGGAACCTTCTTACTATTTTAGAAGTGGCATGATATGAGTGGTAGAGCTTGACCTTACATGGGTACCCTAGTTAGTTCCTTATTTGCATTTGGTTCCCATGCCTACATTTTGTCCCTTAGGGGGTGGGAGTCCATTGTATAGTATTTCCATGACATTTCGCAAGAGCCTCATACTCCTCTTGATCTTTTATTGGCTTATTTCCCTCAGGACTCCCTTATGTCAAGTTGTAATTGCATTATCATGAGATTTTCCTGCCTTATTGAGCCTTACGTTGGCTTCCCTGACATTTAGTTTCAGCCATATAGCCCAAGCTTGTCTCATGTCTATCCATGCAGAGCCATTTTATATATCCTTTGCAGCTTGATTCCCTATTTTTACCGGGAGGGGACTTTCCCCCGAGTGTCGCTATCCTACACATGTATCATTGCATTGAGCATAGGTATGTTCCACTACTTGGAACTAGTTTGTTTTCCCATTATGACACTCATCTCCTCCTAGTCTGTAACTATAAAGCAGTTTTATTCTTTTTCAAGATTTTTAAATATTTGAGAAAGTCCAAAAAAATCAAAAAACCAAAAAGCTGGACAAGGAAATATGTTATCTTTTGGCAGCTATCGAGTCGTGTCGCCTTCAAACAGAGCACTGTATATCACATCCGTTGGTTGGGTTTATAGTTTGACTTTAGGAGTTGTACTCATTTTATCTGAGTCTATCTCCATCGACTGGTTAAGCTTCCAGTCCGCATGGAGCCTCTGTCGATTCCTCCTGTGTTGAAGAGATGTCCCAGTTTTGTATATCAAGTCTATGTTGCCTTTATTCAGTTACCATTCATTGTTATGCTCTTGTTTGAAGGAAGTTGAAACCTGAGTCGGCCATTCCTCAATTATCTTGACTTTGCATGTCGATCATTCCCGGTACAGTTACTGGTTCATGCACCTTATGATTGAGTCCTTCCACATTATACAACTTTGCTGAGTACCTTGTGTTGGATGATGGCGAATGCCTTAATTCCCTCCTTCCAGTGGATTTCATCCCATCAACTTCAGATCATTTATTTTGGGATTGAAATCTAGAGTCATTTTTGAGTGCCTTGAGACTTGGAGTCATCAGTGGCAGGTTCTCTCGCCATCGACAGTTTTTGGGAATACATCAATGTCCCCTGATCGATGGATCCTCTCAAGTTTTTGACCTCAACACATCTATTCACACTTGTTAGTTTGCACTCTAGTATCTTGATTCCCATTATCATTGTCGGTGGGTAATCTCGCGTCTGTTAACGGTATACATCAATGACTAGTAATCAGACGATGGACTACTATGTTCGACCTCGACACCTCTATTCACATAGTAGGACATGTACTCGTAGTGGTTTGTGTAGAAGACTTTCCATATTGGTGGCATCTCTTATATGCTACCTCCTTGATCGTGCCAGTGTTCATGAGATTTCAGCTCTCGTGACTTGATTCCAGTATATGTCAAACATTTTCAGCTATTATGGAGATCTTGATCCATTGTATATCTTTAGCCATTATGTAGATCATGATCCTTTGTATATCTTCATCATGGAGATTCTCATCTATGTATATTGTACGTGGCGATGACCACTTATGTGATATTTTGTATCATGCCTATTCATGGCCATTGTACTCTTATGTATCCGTGACTGCTATATGTATTTGCAGTTATGTAAAGAGTTGTATCATTGTACTATGCTGATTGGGTGGCTGGTCTTCCATTTGGGATTCTTCATCACTCCAATTCTGGGATGAACTTATAATGTATTTCAGCCATCGTATGACCCCTCTGACCTCACACATTAGGGGGCATCTGTTATAGCTGATTTTACCACACCAGGTGAATCACACTTGTATGGCCTTCCCCTATCCCTCTGCAGACTCCTTAGACCCCTTGGACCATTTTTTTTCCTTTGATGTTTCCTGGACCATCCCTATAAACATGTGAAAATTGCTATACGTGACTTTTAAACCCCTTATCGCGTATATACGTGGGTTTGACCCCTAAAACCGTGTACATCGGGATGTGTACAAAATCCAAATCCTTTTGGAGTTTTCCTTGACATGGATCTGACTCACTTGTCTCCTAGACTTCCATATGCCTTGAGATCGCTCAGTTCGACCTTTCATTACCCCATTGAAAAGCTATATAAGGAACCCTTTGGATACATTGAAGGCATATGAGAGAATTGAGAGCAAAGAAACTATAGTCCATTGTTTCCGGAACTTGTGCTTGAGTCTACATCCCTTTGTCCCTTGGAGCACTTTGGTGTTCTTCCCAAGCTTGCCTTTTTCTTGTGAGCTTGCTATCGAGAGATGGAGGATTGAGGTGGTGGAGGCCCAAGTGGGGGATTCAGTTTCTTCGATTCGCAGATGTGCCGACAAAGGTTGTATTCATTGTAATCTTTGATTTTATATTAATAGAAATATCTTTTCTTGTCCAATAATGTATGTTTGAATGAATATTTTATCCATGGACGATTCCAAATGTTTATACGTTGTTGATTATATATGCTAGAGTAGATCTAACACCAATATAACAGTATGCTTGTCTTGTTTACTTGTTTTTGAGGAAGTGATTCATCAATTCAAGCTGAAGTTGGAAATCTCAACGAGGGTCTACTTCAACCGTCCGAAATAAGGTACAAGGTATGATCCTTTAGTGTTAGATATTTGATTTCTCTTACATATTGGAAAGGATTGATTTCTCGATTCAAGCTGTATGTTGTGGTAGCCCAAGCCATAGGAATTTCTCTCCGTAACACCCCCTCTCTCATTAAAAACAAGGGTTGGAGTTTTAGACATCCATTTCCATGAATAACACCTAAATCCATGACATAGGATCTCTCAAGGCTTGCCTTGATTCCAAGTATGAATATGGGTGTGGATATTCTAAGGCCTTGGAGCCTAGTTATGAGTGTTTGGGACCTATAGATGGTTGAGGGATTAAATTTGGAATTTATGCCGTAAAATAAGAATGTAATAATCGAAGTTCAAGAACGACACCTTAGTCCACTACACTATGACCTCTATCATATTATTGTCTATGAGTAGCGGTACTAATGATATTAGGAATGTATGATCATTGGGTATAGCTTTAAGGGTTCTATACATGGTTGATGGATAAAATTCAGGCCTTATTCCCTAATCAAGATGATAGAAATATAGGCTCAAGATCGATGCCTCAAACAAACAAAAAATTTCTTCCTAAGAGGATATGGGCACCATTATGAGTTTTCGAGCAAAAGGTATGAGTCACGAGGCCCTAAAGGAGGTTAAAAAAGGAAACCTAGGCATTGGTCCCTAAAGGATAATTTTGTGCATCAAGAGCAAAAAAAAATGTCATGAACTAACATATATGACATCCCAAGAGAATCCTTCACCTTTGAGTTAGCATATTAGCACCATTAGAATATTTGGTAAGGCAAGTAATGATCTCAAGGTTTGGAGCAAGGTTAAGCTATGAAACTCAAGCATCATGCCCAAAAATTAGCTCCTAGAGCTCAAAATCTATCAACGAGTCCTCAAAAACACCACACATTATAAGGGTTTTAAAATATTTTTAGCACCAATGATGGGTCATGCACCATGGACATTATTAAGGGAGGAAACCCAACCCTTTTGACTTAAAATAAGATTTTCGGAATCCAACTCAGAGAATAATGCCTTAAACCACCAACAATAGTTTCTAACAGTATCTTCTACCTCTAACTTGGGATATGGGAACCATGGGGAGGTTTTGAGCACTTGGTATAGTTTATGGTTCCTTGACCATGGCTAGTGGATGAAACTTCGTACTTATGCACTAAAGGTGGCCTCTATGGATCAAGGGACATGGAAAAGGAAGTAAAGCACCAAACAAGACCTTTATATGGGATCTATGGCCTCTGAGAGGGGATATGGGCTCCATTAAAAGATTTTTAGTAGTAGTATTTGTTAATGTAATTGTAACTTCAAAATGTATTCACTTGTATTTCTTATTTATTGTAACCCGATGTTTATTCCAGGATGTACTTATGTCATGTCATGCCCCGATGTTCCTATCGGGAAGATCTATAATGTAAACAAGTCATGTCAAGTCATTGTGGGTAACCCTCCTATTGTCTAAGGGTTAAATTCCCTGCATTTCTGGGGCACTAGGGTTATTAGACTCTCCTAGAGAGTTCGGCCCTAGTAGGGTTTTAGTCATGTCGGGAATTAGTATAAATAGAGAGGTGACCTCTCTATTTATCACACACTCATCCACACTCAGTTGTAGTGCATAGATGAGGAGGAGAAAGACACTGGAGCAAGGAAGAAAGATCTTACTACTGTCAGGAAATCATCTTATTGTTTTTGGGTTTCACTTTGGTGTTGATTCTATCTCTGAGGAAGTTGCAAGGTTTTCTCCATTTATGGTTTCCTTTAGGGAAAACTATGTGTTCATTGTCTCTTGTGTTAATTGATGTGATTATTTTTCTCCCAGTTAAAGATCCTAATGATATGCTAGCTTAATGTTAAAAATATAACATGGTATCAGAGCTAACCTGAGAAGAAGACACTGTGCAGTTGCGGGAACTAGGCATTCCTATTTTGTGGATCTCTCTCCATAGATTTTCAGCAAAAGTAGGGTGGAATAACTCTCCTCCATAGGGCGCATCTTTCTGTTGAAGTGGAATCTAATTCTGAGGTTTTTTAGTTTTGGACCCGACACTACTGCTGGAAATTAGGGCTTTTCACAGAAGTGGAATTTTTTAGTGAGCCCAGGCCTGTATTGATCTCCTCCCCAAAATTGAAGTTAGGGATCAAATTCAAAGCATTTGGTTGGACAGAACTCCAGAAAATCAAAGACCTAATCTGCTCTTGAACCAGCACTACGATATTTAAGCTCCAAAATCCAGATCCGACATCTTGACTTGGTAGGATCTAAACCTTTTGTATTTCCATTTGAGGTTCTCAGTTAAGATGTCTCATCATACCAAGCTTGATGAAAAGCTTGAGGGAGCTGATAACTTCTAATCTTGGAAGTATAGGATCTCCCTGCTCACGGAAGAAAATGAGTTGGACTCTTATTTCCATGAGGAGATTCCAGTCCTAGAGGGAGATGAGGCCAAGGCCTTACATAAGAAGAAGTTGGTTATGGAAAAGAGGATCATTGCATATTCTATCAAAGATCACCTCATTCCACATGTGTCCTCTCTCAAGACACCTAAATCCATGTTTGATGCCCTAGCCAAACCATTTGAAGGGAAGAACATCAATCGAAAGATGACTCTAAGGAACTAGTTGAAGAATGTCAAGATCCAGAATGAGGAGACCATCCATTCATACTTCACAAGGGTCTCCCAGATCAAAGAACAACTAGAAGCTGTAGATGAAGAAGTCGAGAATGCAGAAATTGTGATGACAACTTTGAATGGCCTCCCTAGGTCATGGGATTCTTTCATCCAAGGAATATGTTCTAGGAAGAATTTAGTCAAGTTCAATAGACTATGGGAAGAATGTTCACAAGAATAAGCTCGAATAGTGGCTTGAGAAGAAAAGATGGGAAGTGAAGATCATGCTCTCACAGTACACTCCAAGAAAGGAAGAAGGGAAAAGCATCATCACCAAGGTAAGCATTCTCATCAGAAAGGTTCATCTAAACTCAGATGTTATACATGCGATGAAATAGGACATTTTGCTAGAAACTATCCCATGAATAAGAATGGATCCAAGAAGAAGAGGAACTCCAAAAGAAGACATCATGCTCATACTGCTGAGGATGATGATCCTCCAAGGAAGAGAGTAAAACAAGAAAGTGAAGATGAATATGTTTTGATCACCTCTCTCACGAGAACTGTCACTCATGGAAGCAAATATTGGCTTATTGATAGTGGGGCTTCCAAGCACATGACAGGTTTCAAGGAATCCTTTGAGAAACTATCCGAACATAATTCACCCCATAAGGTGAAGCTTGGGGATGACTACCAATATCCCATAAAAGGTAGTGGTGAATTTTCCTACAAGCTAGACTCCAGAAAGTCTATAAAAATGAAGGATGTCTTGTTTGTACCAGGACTGAAGAAGAATGTTCTATCCATATCAGCATTGGATGCAAAAGGCATGAGGGTTGCATTTCTAGATGGCCAAGTCCTAATGTGGCCAAGAAGAAATACTATTGATGATGCAATAGTGATTGGAGAACAAGAAGGAGTTTTATACAAGCTAAAGGGCTATCCAGAAGAAGCTATGGTCCATGACACAGTAGAGCCAAATGAACTTTGGCACAGAAGGCTTGCACATGTGCATTACAGAGCACTACCACTTGCAAGAAAATCTATTGAAGGTCTTCTAGAAATCCAAGCAAAACATGAAGGGGTTTGCAAAGGATGTGCGAAAGGAAAGAACACAAAGAAGACATTTCCAAGTAGCGAAAGCAAAGAAAAAGGAATCTTGGAAATCATCCACTCCAATGTATGTGGGCCAATGTCATCAAGTTCACTAAGAGGGTATGTATACTATGTTTCTTTCATTGATGAATTTTCTAGGAAGACATGGATTTACTTCATGAAGAACAAAGATGAAGTTTTCAGCAAGTTCAAGGAATTCAAAGCCTTGATCGAGAACCACACAAAAAATAAGATCAAGACATTTTGATCAAATAATGGAGGAGAATCCACATCAAATGAATTCAAAGATTTATGCAAAGAATTAGGGATTAAGAGGGAGTTGTCCACTCCTTATAATCCACAACAGAATGGGGTTGCATAAAGGAAGAACAGAACTATCATGGAAGCTTCAAGAGCAATGCTTCATGATTAGGATCTTCCCATGCATCTATGGGCATAAGCTACTATAACAGCGGTGTAGCTATAGAACCGTTCTCCACACAGAGTACTCAAGAACAAGACTTAGGAAGAAGTATTCTCCGGCAAGAAACCAGAAGTTAGCCATCTCAGAATATTCGGCTGTCCAGTGTACATACACATTCCAAAAGAGAAAACCACAAAATTAGATCCTTCAAGAAAGAAGGGTATATTTGTGGGATACTCTAAAATCTCGAAGGATTACGAAATATATTTCCCAGGGTTCAAGAAGATCAACATCAGTGGGGATGTAACATTTGATGAAGACATGGCTTACAACAAATCCAAAAAGAGACCCATTGAAGATACTGAAGAAGCAGAAGCACCCAGAGTTCATGATACAACCATGAATGAATAAGTTCAAAAAAAAAAATCGAGAATTTGAAGAACCACAAAGAACTGTAGATCCACCTCAAGAGAAGAATCCTCACAAGAGGAAACCTGCTTGGGTATGAGAAGTTATCCAAGGTGCAGAAAGATATGGGGCTCCAGAAGAGAATCACATAGAAAGAAAGAGAGCCAAATCCTCCTCCGGATATGTATCCTTACTATGTGATGTTATCGATAAAGAACCTTCCAACTATGAAGAAGCGATAGAACGTAAATAATGGAAGGATGCTATGATCGAAGAGTATCAATCGATCATGAAGAATGATGTTTGGGATGTTTTCCCAAGACTAGAAGGGAAGTCAGTTGTAACTTCCAAATGGATATACAAGATTAAGCATGCTGCAGATGGTAGCATAGAGAAATATAAGGCAAGATTAGTGGCTCGTGGCTTCTCACCTTAGGAAGGAATAGATTATGAAGAAACCTTTGCTCCTGTAGCTAGATACACTTCCATCAGATCGGTACTTGCTTTGGCTATAGTAATGAAATGGAAGATACACCAAATGGATGTCAAGACTGCTTTCTTGAATGGTGTAGTGGAAGAGGAAGTGTATGTAGAACAACCACTCGGTTTTGAGACACATGACAAGGAATATCTTGTGTGCAGACTCAAGAAAGCCCTCTACTGTTTGAAACAGGCACCCAGGACATGGTATGACAGAATTGATAGCTTTCTATCCAATTTGGGCTTTACCAAGAGTACAGAAGATTCCAACATTTACTACAAGGTTGAAGATGGCAACCCAATGATGCTTCTACTGTATGTAGATGATCTATTTGTAACAGGTATGGATGGGTTGATTGTTGATATGAAGAGAAAGCTTGATGCCGAGTTCAAAATGAAGGACTTGGGTATGATGAATTATTTTCTAGGCATGGAGGTGTGGTAGAATACAGATGGAATCTCCCTCGGACAAGGGAATTATGCAGTAGAGATCCTAAAGAGGTTTGGCATGATGGACTGCAAGGCTATGACCACACCTATGGCATCGAACCTGAAGCTATTGAGTGATGCTTAATCTGAAACGGTTGATGCTACGATGTATCATCAGATGATTGGTTCCTTGATGTACCTGGCGAACACGAGACCAGATATCTGCTTTGTTGTGAACACCTTGAGCCAGTTCTTAACAGATCCGAGACATGTTCACTTGATTGCTGCAAAGCATATTCTGAGGTACCTGAGTGGTACAATTGATTATGGGCTCAAGTACGAAGCGAATCAGAAGATTAACCTAGAGGGTTATGTTGATTCAGATTGGGCAGGTAGTGCCATCGATAAGAAGAGCACTTCAGGTTGTTTCTTTAGTATGGGATCAGGTGTGATCTCTTGGTTTAGAAGAAATCAATCCTGTGTGGCACTGAGTACAGCTGAAGCATAGGTCGTGGCTTGTTCAGCTAGTTGTGAGGCAGTATGTCTATGGAAGCTACTGTTTGTATTATTTGATCTCCAGATGGATGCTACTTGTATACATTGTGACAACCAGAGTTGCATGAAGTTGTTAGAGAATCCATTGTTCCATGACAAGTCAAAGCATATCGAGATCAAGTATCACTATATCAAGGATATGGTGCAGAGGGGAACAATGAAGCTCCAATATGTTGCGACGGAGAAATAGATAGCTGATGTATTAATGAAGCCATTGGCTAGGGTGAAGTTCGAGTACTTCACGGAGAAGCTTAGTGTTCTCCAAATAGAGGTTTCCTCCAAGGGGAGGTGATGAGACCCATAGCCATTCTGACATGGTGAGAGGATTGGTTCCTTCCATGGTCAGATGTAGGGGCTGATCCATTCTGTCATGGTGAGAGGATTGGTTCCTTCCATGTCAGATATGAGTGTTGAATTCGTGAACCATTCTGACAAGTAGGTCAGATGTAAGGGCTGAGCCATTCTGTCATGGTGAGGATTGGTTCCTCCCATGTCAAATATGAATGCTAATCCATTCTAATGTGACTATCGGATTGGTTCCTACATGATCAGAAGTAAGCGCTGAATGCCATTCTTGGACTGGAGGCACCTAGTCAGTTACCAGGTAGCTCAGTCTAGGACTGGGGGGAATTCTGATATGACTGTAGGATTGGTTCCTACTTGATCAGATGTGAGTGCATTCCCTTTCAAACATGCATGTTGGATTGGTTCCTCGCATGTGTCAGATGTAAGTGCAGAGCCCTTTCGAACATGCATGTTGGATTGGTCCCTCGCATGTGTTGGATATAAGTGTAGAGCCCTTTCGAACATGCATGTTGGATTGGTTCCTCGCTTGTGTCGGATGTAAGTACAGAGCCTTTTTGAAAATGTATGATGGATTGGTTCCTCGCATGTGTCAAATATAAGTGCTGAGCCTTTTTGAACATGTATGTTGGATTGGTTCCTCGCATGTGTCAAATGTGAGTGCTGGGCCTTTCTGACAGGGTTGTGGGATTGGTTCCCACATGGTCAGATGTGAGTGTTTGGTGTGCCTTTCTGATATGATTATAGGATTGGTTCCTACATGATCATATATAAGTGTTGGGTGGGCCATTATGACTTAGGGTCATATATAAGCGTTGAAGAAGACCTACATGGAGGCTAGGCCTACAACCAACATGAAAAAGGGTTGGCTCTGTAGAACTTCCTGTGATGAGAAGAATCATGAGATAGCACCTATGAAGATTCAGTGTTGATGATGATCCAGCAAAGGTGATCCAGATCGAGGGAAGATCCAAATCCAGAAATGATGCTCCAGAAATGATCCAGATCGAGGGATGATCCAGATTCAGTGACGATGATCCAGATCGAGTGATGATCTAGATCCGAAGATGAAGATGACTTGAAGATGAAGATGACTTCCGGGGCACTAGGGTTATTATAATATCCTAGAGAGGTCGGCCCTAGTAGGGTTTTAGTCATGTCGAGAATTAGTATAAATAGAGAGGTGACCTCTCTATTTATCACACACTCATCCACACTTAGTTGTAGCGCATAGTTGAGGAAGAGAAAGACATTGGGTCAAGGAAGAAAGAGCTTACTGATCTTGGGAAATCATCTTACTGTTTGTGGGTTTCACTTTGGTTTTGATTCTATCTCCGAGGAAGTTGAGGGGTTTTCCCCATTTATGGTTTCCCCGAGGAAAAACATATGTTCATTATATCTTGTGTTTAATTGTTGTGCTTGTTGTTCTCTCAGTTAAAGATCCTAATGATATTCTAGCTTAATGTTAAAAATCTAACAGTATTGGGTCATAGTAGCATAAATATGGAAGGGGGTAGAAACCTAGGAATTAGGCCCTAAAACAAGATTTTAGAAATCTATGTCTAATAATGTCACATCAAACTTACCACCGCACATCATCTCTTGAGTGTATCCTTGAATTTTGAGGGTGGATATGGGTACCATTAACAATTTTTTAGCACTAGGTATGGGTGTGAGGATGTTAACCATCATTGGTGAAGGAACCTCAGGAATTAGTCTCTTATAAATACCACTTCAGGGCTCAAGGTCCTATAATGATGCCTTGAACCACAATAGATGACTTATTGAGGGGATTTATGGCTTTAAAATGGGGATACGGGTTGCATTCAACAATTCTGAGCACTAGGTATGCATGGTATTGGGGTTTTAAACATGGTTAAGGCAAAAAATTGGGTCTTAGGTCTTAAAGGAAGCATCAAATCATCTAAATCCATGAATGACACATTTAACCACCAAAGAGGACCTTTATAAGGTATCCATGGACTTCAAGTCTATATATTGGTGCCATTATGAGGTTCTCAATACTAAGTATGGGTGTTCAAGTCTTTGGTGGGATCTAGACCTCCAAGAGGGGATATGGGCTCCATGGGGAAGACAATGACTATGCCCAAGATGTGTAACCTTCGTTGGAGTTTATAATTACAACTGAAGATGTAGCTGGCGTAGGTGCTCCTACTACCTTGTTACTTTTTAACAATGAAAAGGGATTCAAGAATAGAATATTGATTATATAAGCAGAGTGGGACAATCCACCAAAAATAATAGTAGGGAAGATGCTTATATTGGAGAAAAAGGTGAAAAATAGAATTGTTTCGTATTCTCCAGTCTTGAAATCATATAAGCATCGACCTTTCTTCTAAATTAGATATTAGTGAAAACTGTGGATTTGTTTATTGTTTTGAATGGAAAATTATTGTTTTCATTGCAGGTATTGGATTTAAGAGTGTTTTCTTAGTCACAAGTCATCCTTTCATTTACAAAATAGATATATGATATGATTCAATTAATTCCCTCCCCCTAAATTTAAGATATGATATATTATTCTTGAACAGATAGAATATATGCCATGTACAACACAAATCAAAGAAATTTATGGATGTCATCTTCCCAATACTACTTTAGGTCTACCCCTACATCTTGAGAAGGTTGAAGCTGTAAAGAAACAACTCTCTAGTATTCATCTTGAAGTTCTTTCATTTATGTCTAAGATAGATAAGCTCTCAGTTTATTGGGTATTATATTGTCTTAATGAATCACCAAATATTTAATTATTGGTCGGGGTTTGTAAACTTTGAGTTGACACAAAATATATGCTAAGGTAGAAGGATACCTAGGGTGTCGTAGAAATATTTTATAACAAAGAAAATATCAAAATATCTTTCAAAATGAAAAACCAAGCCAAACTCCAGAAATCTAGCTACTAAGTTAATTATACATGGACAAAACCAATAGATCAGAGCAGTATTAATCTATACTACTCTACTCTATGAACAATAACTGAAAAGATATATAAACAAGACTATTCTAAGAAACGAGATTTTGATCGGGAATAAACTACTCTTTATAGGAAATCTATTATTTATTCAGCTTCTAGTCTAGGAATAAGGAATAATGATCAAACCATAAAGAACTAATGTACTTTTTAGAGAATAAAATTAGCAAGTTTAATTCTAAAATCAATCTAAATCATAATAAAGTAAATCAATCTGAAAATGCAATTAACAAACTCTTAAAACAGTAATCAATTAAGAAATCAGAGACAAAAGAAACACAACTCAAAAAAAACTAGAGAAAAAAGAAATGAAAGCTAAGAATCATTATGGAACTTAACGGATACTTTATGTGGTTTGAAATAAGGCCCTAATTATATATGACTACTAGTTGATTACAGAAAATAACACAATTCAAAAACTAGGAAAACAGAACTTTAAACAAGTATAAAACAAAACATGAAATATTAAAGTCCGAACGACAGTCTGGATGACAGTATGGAACAACAGTCCAAATGGCAAAAAACAATGTAAATTACGAAATAAACAACCTAAATTATTCTGACACCAGCTAGCTTATGCATATGAGGCTATAGTGAACAAAAAGATAGTAACTAAGCTATTCAGCAATTGAAATAACATAAGAGCACTTATGCTAATCAACCTCTAAGAAGAGAAGTCATTTCCTATTGTATAATAAAACAAATTAAAATATAAGTGAAATTAATCTACAGCTACAAAATAATTAACAGAATGGAACCTAACTATGAACTAATCCTGAAACAGTAAACTAATTAAACTCTAGATAATTGCAAATATGAAATTAGAGAACAAACTAAAGGAAAGGATGAAAATAACTATGCCCGACTGGTCACTTCAATTCTAGAAATATAAACTATGTTAACAGAAACACATAAATATATTAATAACAAAAAATACACGTTATAGCGCACAATCCATCTTCCTAATCCTTTAGGCGTCGATTCTCCTCACGCGCGCAGCTAGCGTGTTGATCTCTATTGATGTGGGAAGATGATGTGGTGTCGGGATGAGTGAATAGGAGCTCAAATATTCTAGAGCAAGGACTCTCATACCAAGAGAATGCATGGCCAATAGAACCATGAAATTGTTCTCTTCTTGTAACACCCCGGCATATTCCAACCATCAAAGTTGTTGGTTGATCGAAGGGTTATAGGACGATCTAGATGCAACTATGCATGTTTGGCGTGAATGCATGTCTAATTGGAGGTTCTTTTAAAAAACATAACCTGAAAAACAAGTATATATACCAAGTGCGTTTACAAATGTCACATAATTGTTAATAAAACCATGAAATAATGAAAATTAACCAAGACTTGTATGATATTCAATTACATTCATACCTGTGTTTAATTTATGGTCTTAATGGAAAGAATTATGACAAAAAGTGAGAAAAGGTAATGTCGGCAGAGAAAATAATCAACCAAAAATGATGACAAAATTTGGATTAACACTCCCCCAAACTGGAGAGATGCTAGGTCCCACTGAGAAAAACAAAGAGGAAGTTAGGAAGAAGGCTGAGCTGCAGTAGAAGCTGCCTTCGACTTAGCAGAGGAAATGGGAGATTTGAATTTCAACTTCCTAGCTTTGTGCCTTTAGAACTTTGTGCTTCTCTTGACGAGAGTCGCGTGAAGAAGTTATGGCGTTATTGAGCTCTTCAACAGCCTTGAATTGGAGAAGTAGATCCTTGTTTTCCTAACGAAGTTCCGCAATCATCTCAACGTATCTTTTATTTTGGATTGTCGAATATGCTAATTCTTGAGTCAGTCGATCTATTGTCTGCTGATTTAGACTTAATGGCTCTGCAAGACACTTGGAATCTTGAGGAGGACTCAATTATTTGGATGGTGCTTCGAGGTTGATAGAAGGGACTTGTTCTTCAGGAATTGTGCCTTGAGCAGATGGAGAAGTGGGCTCAAGAGCAGAGGATTTAAGCAACTCGGCCGAGATGTTAGCCAGTGTAAATAGGGGCAAGTCAGAAATGAGTTCATCCACCTCGACCACACTATCTAGATGATCGCAATGAGAGGTAGGTTGAACGATGATCTGAATGAGATTCGCCTTCTTATTCTTGGTTTGAACTTGTGGAAAAGGTAGAAATTCAACAGCCACAGGGTTGACAGAGGTGGGTGAATGGCCATGCAGACTTGCTTCTAAAGTATCTTCATCCGAATATGCACTACTTTAGTGCTTTTCTTATCAATGGGATGGGTCTGACTGGGTTCACGGTCATGAGTGTTCCAAGGATGCTTTCAAGCATTTAAATGAGGGTTCAGGACCTTAAACACTAAATTTTCCCAGGTCTGGTTCCTCTACTTCAACTGATGCACGATCAGGAGCTTGATAAGACTATGGTGGTATAGACTACCCATAGGAATGACCATATTTTTACTGACTTGGTTCGACATATTTTCCAAGCTCTTACAGAAATAGAATGGAAAATTAAGAAACTATTGATTGACAAAATGTGCCAATAATCGAAAATGGTAAGCTTTAAACAAAGTGGACTTACCTTCATAAGTTATGAGGTGAATGATAATGGCAAAAGGATTAAGTTATTCTAGCTTGACCCATTCTCTATGAAACCCTTTCGTGCCCGCAACATGCTGATAATCTGGCTTGAGAGCGAAATCGTGGGACAATCGAGGGAGAAAAATATGTGTGTGCCAGCGGGCACCTTCTCTTAGGAGCTTGGTAGCTACTGCAATGGTCTCTTCAGTCATTGGAAAGGTGAGGTATCTAACCCTGAACACCTTACCATTGAACCCTTTTGCAAATAATAGTAAAATATCCTCATCGTATCCCTGTAGAAGGTGGAGGAACGGGTTCCACCCCACTCGAAAGAAGATCTCCCGACATTCTTGGAACTCTGGAATACGGAAAAAGTCTTGATAACTATCAGGCTCGAGGTGATTAGGAATTGTTTAAGGAGGGGCAGCAGTGCAGGGGGGTTGCATAGGATACAAAGGAATGGCATCTGGATGGCTCCGCGAAGATGAAGGTAAGTAAGGACGAGGGTAAGGATCGTAAGTTTAAAACGCAATCTGTTTAGGCGTCTGAATGATCGTGAGATTGTGGCTTCGCATGCTTGAGCAATCATGCTATGGTTCAGTTCTTTGAATCATGTGCCCTAATCATTATTTAGTATGGTTATGAATGATTCAACCATGTCCAAAGTAAACTTTGGACATGTTGAATTAATTATTCATTACAGAATTTATAAAATGCATTTAAAAATCATAATGACTTTAATTAATAGGATGATAGAACACCTAACGATTTTCACATATGATTTGATGAGAGGGTAAGGGCAATGATGGTCGACAAGATCCTAAAATCATATCATATCAACATGGGGTTAAACGATTAATTGGATGAGGTTGAGGTGAGTCCTAATGAAATCGTAATATTTTTATGAGCACAAGAATGAGAGCTAGTAGTCGTTGGTATGGTTTAGTTAATTAACCTCTTTGCCCATAATTAAAATTTTAAAATAAATTAACACCTTGACATATTTAATCATGCTTCCATAATATTACAGTTTCATTCAGATCATCATTTGGCACTCCATTTGTATCAACATTCGACCCTTCCTATGATCCTCCATATGGACCCTCTCTACAAAATGTGCTTTGTTGGATCTGACTGCTGCTAATTATGCAGCAAATTTTTTCGAGCTACCAACACACACCAGGATGATGTAAACCAAGTTTATTGAACCTTAGTTGCGCTCTTCTTTATTCTTCAGGGATTAGCACACTCTTCCGCTACTTGCATTATCCTGAAAACACCTATAATTTTGTCAGAGATAATTGAATCTTTACATAAATAATCAGAAAGTAAAGACAGTTCTAACCTTCCCCCAAACCAAAAATATGGTGTGTTCTCAAGCCATCAAAGAAAAATTGATTGATTTCCAAATAGTTTAACAAATAATTCCAAAATGATGTTATCATTTTCATAAGAAAAAGAAATACTAACTAGTAAATAGAGATGATTCAGATATGTACATTCATAAAAAAGAAAAATACTGCTTAGAAAGACCATATGATCAATGATGTTACAATTGATGGGAAAAATTCCATAGGAAAAACCACTCATCTTTGACTCATTTTAGAGATCTCTTGTCATCCGAAGAATATAGAGAAAGTTCACCCAGGAGTTTTTGAGATTGCCATAGTTATGGGTCCCATTTCTAGGATAATAATATCCTAGGTATTATGTGAATTAGATGACAGGGTCCAAGCCCAACTTACAACCATTCTCTAATGACAATATAAATAATTGGCCTAAATATCTATTTTATATACTCAGGTTTTTTAGATGAGTCATGTGTATAGTAATGCATTAACCATATCTCCTTTACCCAATATTGCCTCACTGCCAGCAGGTTTGTTCAGTACCCTGATGGGTTTATCTTGGTACCATGCAAGCATAGCTCCACTTCCAGTGAGCCTGTTCAGTACCCCGACGGGTTTACTTGCATTTACCAAGATTCCTTGTTTAACATGTTACCTAGAATGGACCCACTGCTAGCGAGCCTGTTCAGTACCCGGACAGGTTTGCTTCGTATAATGATTTTATTATGTGGAAGCCGGTTGGTACTAGAGCGTGTTAAGCCTGCTAAACATATAATCCAAATTTTTGGTGTGAACCTTATGAGTAACTTATATATATATATATATATATATATATAATAGCCTAAATTATAGATCATGTCAAAACAGAATAACTTAAAGCTCTTCTTTGACCTCATTCTATCTTCTTCATAAAATATTTGTAATGTTCCCCACAAGTAGAAATTTCACTTACTCTTGGGTTACCTCCAAAAAATGCTTAAGATACAAGTATTGATAATGTCTATGGGATGAACTAGTAGTCCATAGGTGTAAGATAGAAATTTTGAAAACGTGATGATTAGAGTAGGTCTTAAGCAATTGTTCAAATGATAAATTAGAAATGTGCATGTCTGAATCAAATACCATAAAAGCATAAGGAATCGTATAAGAAAGTGGGTAGGAATAATATAAAGAACACTTTAACTTTCATTATAAATTTCAGTTTGCAATAAAAGAGAAGGAGTTAGGATGTAGTATGAGTTCTTAGAGCACTTCCCTTTCCAGGCAATATTTCATGAGCTGATTATAGAGATAAGGTTCTTGTAATCAAACTACAAAACCACTTGTTAGATTATTCAAGTTTATTCCGAATAAAAACATATGTACAGAAAAGAAAAAAAATTCATATAACATTTATCAAAATTAGGCAAAGGAAAAGAGTCTTCCCTTTTTTATTTGACAAAAATCCATAAGCTGATTATAAATCTGAATTTCCTGTATAAATGCAGTCAGCTTGTTACAAATGACTTTTATTTATTTGAAGAAACAAAGATATATTTACATATATACATGAAGATAATGCCAAAATAATTTAAGAATCAAGAGAAAGAGGAATGACTTCCTCTTCAACCAGCTCCATCTCCTTTTATTGTAAGACATTCTGCACAAAATCTTGTTTAGATATTGGTTGATGGTAAATTCTAAGTCTATGTCTATTTACGACAAAGGAAGTTTGCGAACAATCAATTGTCCTAATTTCTACTGACCCATTATCGAAGGTTGTAACTACCTGATATGGACCCATCCAAAGGGTAGTTAATTTTCCTTTGAAAGTTTTATACCTTGAGTCGAATAGTAATGCCCAATACCTGGTCTTAAACTCCTTTTGTTTAATAAATTTATCATACCATTTTTTCCATTGATTTTGTATTAACATTGTTCTTTGGAGTGCATCTTGTCTAATCTCATATAACTCATTAATCTGTAAAACCTGTTGTTTTTGTGCCTCTTCCAAATCCATGCCTAATTGTACATCCATACGAAAAGTCTTAACTTGGAATTTAATAGGTAAAAGGACTTGTTTCCCATATACTAGCTCATAGGGTGTATGTCCAGTAGTCTTTCTCCATGTTATTCTATAGGCCCATAGGGCCTCTGGGAATCTATCTGCCCAGTCCTTATGATGTAGCTGAATGGTTTTGGTTAAGTAGTAGCTTCCAATACCTTATTGGTTGACTCTACCTGGCCATTAGCCTGTGGGTGGTAAGGTGAGGACTTGCAATGTCAAATGCCATACTTCGAAGTAAGTTATTTCATCAATTTGGAAGTGAATTGAGAACCTTAGTCAATGACAATGTCCCTAGGCACACCAAACCGAGTAAATATTTCTTCATATACAAATTCTACCATATATTTCTCTATGGATCGAAACAAAGATTTAGCTTCTATCCATTTCGTGACATACTCTGTGCAAACCAGGATATACTTCTTTTTGCGGGACATGGGAGAGATTGGTCCTACAAAATCAAGAGCCCATTTCTCAAAAGGATCAATCATGACCTAAGGCTATAAGGGAATCTCGTCAGATGATGTAGGTCTACTCATTCTTTAGCAACTATCACATCCTCTAACATACCTAGAAGCATCCTTAAAAATGTTTGGCTAGTAATAACTGGAATGCAACACTTTTTATGTTGTCCTCTTGTCAGAAAAGTTCCCACCACATGGCCCATCATCGCATGCATGGATAATTTCTGTCATCTCGTCCTCTCATACGCATCATCTTATAATAAGATCTAGGCCAGTATGAAAAAGGTCATTATCAACCCAAGAGTAGTTAGAACTCTGCACTATAACTCGACGTTTTTCATGTGGGGATAAGTGGTTTGGTAACTTCCCAATTGCTAAATAATTAGCAATGCCTACAAACTAAGGATTTTGTGCAGACACAACAAATAGATGTTCGTCAGAGAAAGTATCATCAACAAGTTTATCACCGTCATCATGTTGGATGTGAGAGAGGAAATATGATACTAAATTCTCTCTACAAGGTTGATCAACGACGGTGATGTTAAACTCTTGTAATATAAGAAGCCACCGGGTCACCCTACCATTGGTAATTGGTTTGTTCATTAAGAATCTAATGGTAGAGTGGTCTATATGCACAAAAAATTCATATCTTGTAATGTAATGGCAAAATTTGTTGATAGCATATATTACTACCAAAAACTATTTTTCTGTAATAGTGTAATTCAGTTCGCCAGGAGTCAAATTCTTGCTAACAAAGTAGATGGCATAAGATTCTTGGCCTTCCTTTTGACCTAGGACTCCTCTTATGGCCATATCAGAAGCATCAATGGATATATGGAAAGGAAGGGACCAATCAGGACCCCTAAGTATTGGTTCCACTAATAACTTAGCCTTTAAATATTCAAAAGCACTTTGATAGGATTCAGTTTATTGGAATTCTACATCCTTCGTAAGAAGCTTAAATAATGGTTGTAACTATTTTAGTAAAAATTTTAATAAAACGTCGGTAGTAGCTTGCATGGCTAAGAAAACTCCTTACCTCCTTTTGATTATTTGGAGAGGGGAGATCAACAATTAATTCTATTTTATGTAGGAATATATATATTAAACCCACTCACAACTTAGGATAAAATAATTAATCATTATTTGATTAATTATTCACCCACTAGCTTAATTAGTTGGCATCCACTTGCACCTTAAAGTCAATACATGCCATCTATATCCTAGGAATGATTTATTTCCAATTCTGGGTTGATCTTGACCACCTTTTTGACCATCCAGAATTAGTATACAAGACTTTACAGCAGATTCTGCTTTATTCTCTTTTTTCTGTTTTTCCTGCTTTTCTATGGATAAGATAAAAGCTAGTCAACTAGGAAACTGGGAGCTTTTGTTTCCAACCCATCCTCCATTAGTTTTTCTCCATTTTCTAGGATTAGCATGTTATTTCCATCTCCTTGAAAACTCACTCATGCATTTTCCAACTCGTGAGGTCCTTGATATATTTGGTAAGTGCTTTAGCCACCTATGGGGGTTTGCTATATTTTTTGTAAGTCAGCCTTTTTGAGCTTTATGAGTTGTTTCCATACAATTAGATTTTCCTATGAGGGATGCAATATTTATGTACACTATTATTCATCATTATTCAATGGAAGGGTACACACCAATATTCATCTCTTCATTCATGTGATTCAGTCTCTTTTCTTCTCTCTATTTTTCTTGTGTATGGTTGTGAGAATTCTTAGTAGCAAGTTCTATTTCCTGTGCTTCTTCTCAGCATCATTGCACATAGAATTGATCTATTATTTCTACATGGTATCATAGCAGCAAGGTTGATCAAGTTATACAGAGTTGAGGAGCGTTTCTAGTCTCCTATCTCTCTCTGAAGAAGAGCTTGTCTAGCTTACAAGATTTTCTCCTAGTTTATTTTGTAGGTTGCAGAGAGTATCTCTTATAGCATATCAACAACTTCAATATGGATTCAAAATTTCCTCTACTATCTCCTTTCAACTATGCTTATTGGAAGCCAAAGATGAGTGCATACTTGAAGATGCAATGTCTCTTTGATGTCTCCATTGGTGCATTGAGTGAACGTGAGTCTTATGAAGAAAAGATTGATTGGATAAATAATTGTGATAGAGCTTATGGAATTATGTGTTTGGGAATGTATCCAAATATATATCATCTCATAGATTCTGCTGAATTTCCATTTGAGCTTTGGAAAATTTTGGACAAAGCTTTTGGTTTGCAAGAAATTGAAGATGAAGCATGGAGTGAACCTAGCATCTCCTCTTGTTCTCTTTCTCAAGATTTCTTGGCCTCTACATTCTTAGATGAAGTTGGTCATGATGAATAATTTTTTCATATAGTTCATGTTGTTGTTGCCCTCTTTCATTCGAATGCTTCCTCCTTCAATGAAGAAGCAAATATTGAAGAGCCATATTTTTCTGTGTCTCTTGAAGGTGATTTTTCTTCTTGTGATACTAATGATGAAAAATAAGTAACATATGGAGTTGCTGCTGATATTGATTATGATCCTATAACCCATTCATTGTTCTCTAAATATCCTATCTTAGATTCTGAGATCTATGTGCCAGACCCTTCACCCTTTGTGCATACCTCTCTCCTTGATGGTGCGCAACCCAGTGACTTACAAGATGTTTGCTTAGCCACATCAAGCCTTATTTGAATCATACCACTTACCTTACTTGATATCATGTGCTTCAGCATATCCTCCTTTGTTCTTGGCATCAATACTCAGATCCTTCTTGAAGATTGTGAACATCTCATTCTTTCCTCCTTTCATACAGAGGATTCATTACCAGTGTATTCCCATGATTCTATTGATATGCTTATATGTGATCCTTTGGATTCTGATTTAGAATCATATTTTCAGGTTCATACACATATAATACTACCATCCATACCATCTACCATACCTCTGAATAATCCAAAGACTATACAAATCCCAAGCTCACTAGTTGATTCCTCATTGGTCTCTTATGCAATGATATTTATCTTACACGATTTGAAGTCTTTCCTAACTTTCAATGGTATGTTATCCATGACCTTAGTCATATATGGACTGATATTAAACATGTTTGTATCTTTTCTAAACAATTATGGTTCAGATCTTATGCCCATCCATCATTCAGATTTTTACACCTATTAGTTTTCCCCAGTTGCTCATAAATTTCCTAGTCTAGCCCTATATCCTCATGGAGCCATTGAACCCCTTGTCCTTGATGTTCCATATGTTAATATTTCTGATATATCATATTTTTATCAGCCTCATATCAGATCTATATAGGTGCTACATCAGACTGGAATATTGACATGTGATTCACATCACAATTTTGCAGCTATTCAGGGAATTGGGTGTGAAATAAATTGCCTTATTTTTTGTACTCTTTGGAAAGGAGTATGCACAGATCTCTTTTCCATTTAAGATTATGTTTACAGATCAAAGCTTGACAACAGAAACAAGCATTCAGATAATGCTTCTACTTAATTAGTTGATGAGATACAAGGAGTCTCTCCTCTTCCTTCTTGCACGTTCTACACTCCAGTGCATGATCATGGAGTTCATGATTTCTTTAGCAACTCCTTCATCCAAAAGCAGTTCAGTCAGCTCATTAAAGTGAAGATGAAGATATGTTGAACATGTATTTCAAATTTTGTGCCTTGTCCTATCTTGAGGGAGGATTTTCCCCATGTGGTTTTTCCTCTTTCCTCACTTTTCTGGACATAATAATTGTTAAAGGGTGACCATAGCCTTGTTGCTGGGCATCCATATTTTTTGTCATACCATCATAAAGTTGGACTTATAGGGGGGTGTAGGAATATATTAAACCCACTCACAACTTAGGATAATTTTTTTTGTTTGTTAAGAAATTAAAACCTAATCTTTTAAGCGTGAGCCAAACATGTGATGAAGGACACATATGTATATTCAACTCCAAGAGGTGTGAAATCAGAAGGAAAGATTCGGGAGAAATTTTTGGGACAGTTGTGAGAACTCCAAGCAATGTGTATATTCTAGAAAATGAAGAACAATTCTATATGAGTCAAATTAATGAAAGTTTGCTATGGCAAAGAAGGGTGGGGCACTTGAACTTTGACAATATTGTAAAAATTAGTAAGAAGGAAGATGTAAGGAATTTTCCAAAGATCATAAAACCACCAAATCATGTTTGTAGACAATGTCTTCATGGGAAGCAAACAAGAACAAGATTCAAGGTCAAATAACATACACTACTATCAGCCATTAGAAATAATTCTTACTGATATTTGTGGACCAACAAGGACTAAAATATTTCAAGGTGAACATTACTTTATGTTATTAATCGATGATTATACAAGGATGATTTGGGTGACATTTCCTAAAAAAAAACAAAATCCTTTATGAAGTTTAAAGCCTTCAAAGCACTTGTTAAAAATGAATAAAATATCAAGATTAAATCTCTAAGATCAGATAATGGTGGTGAGCTCACCTCAATTGA
Organism: Pseudotsuga menziesii; assembly: GCA_001517045.1. Lineage (NCBI taxonomy): Eukaryota > Viridiplantae > Streptophyta > Pinopsida > Pinales > Pinaceae > Pseudotsuga > Pseudotsuga menziesii. Next base: position 265,431 of record LPNX011207544.1, read on the forward strand.
ATTCAATGTGTTTTGTGAAACTCATGGAATCAAGAGGCAGTTTTCAACAACAAAAAGTCTGAAGCAAAATGGAGTGGTTGAGAGAAATAACATGACAGTCCAAGAAGCAGCTAGAACTATCCTTAATGAAGCAAAACTTCTTGATGGCTATTGGAGAGAAGCAGTATATACAACTGTCTATGTATAGAACAAAGGACACCTTAGAGTGAATAGTGATAAGACTCCTTATGAGCTGTGGTTTGGAAGACCAGCTTCAGTTAAATATTTTAGAGTTTTTGGAAGTAAATGCTACATAAAAAGAGATGATGATAATATATGGAGGTTTGACTCTATAACATATGAAGGGATATATCTTGGATATTTCTTGGATATTCCTCCACCAAAAAGGAATACACATGTTATAATCTAAGGTTGCACAAGCTCATAGAAAGTGAAAATGTAACTGTTGATGATACTAAACCAAGAAGATTACAAATCCCAGAAAGCATGGATGTTGAAGAAACCCATGATGAAGAAAAAGATGATTAAGAAAAAGAAGAAAGTTCAAAAGAAGAGGATTCTTTTGATGAAGAAGAAGAAGAAGAAGAAGAAGAAGAAGAAAAGAAATTAGAGAAAGAAGAATCACCTAAAAATGAGAATGAAGAGTCTCCAAGATCAGACACAAAGACACCATCTAGGTGGATTCAGAAGAATCATCCTGAGAGTAAAATAATTGGTGACAAAGATTCGTGAGTTAAAACAAGAATAAAATTATTGTATGATGAAGAACAAGCACTACTTTCGATAATAGAACCTAAAACATTTAAAGAAGCTTGCAAAAGTGAAGATTGGATCAATGCTATGAATCATGAACTTGATCAAATATATAAGAACCAAACTTGGGAACTCGTCCCAAGAACTAAAAGCATGAATGTTAATGGAACCAAATGGATTTTTCAAAACAAATTCAATGAGCATGGTCATGTGACAAGAAACAAGGCCAAATTAGTATGCAAGGGATATGCTCAAGTAGAAGGTATTGAATTTGAAGAAACTTTTGCACTTGTGGCAAGACATGAAGCCATTAGGATTTTTTTAGCGTTTGCATGCTACAAAAAAATTAAACTGTACCAAATGGATGTGAAATATGCATTTCTTAATGGAGAACTTGAGGAAGAAGTCTATGTTGAGCATCCTGAAGGTTTTCTCTTCTCAAAAAATATAAATTATTTGCAAACTTAAGAAGGAACTCTATGGCCTTAAACAATATCCATGAGCATGGTTCTATAGACTTGACAAGTATTCAATGTAACAAGGATATGGAAGCGGGGCCCCTAACAGTAATTTATACATGAAGTTTGAAAACAAAAATATGATCATTGTTGTATCCTATGTAGACGTTATCATATTTGCAAGTAATCTACAAATTCTGAGTGTAAACTTTGAATTTGAAAAGTCAATGTTAGGAGAACTAGAATTCTTTTTAGGTCTACAAGTATCTCAATCAGAAAAATGGATTTTTCTCTCTGTAACTAAGTATATCAAAGAGATGTTGAAAAAGTTCAAAATGGAAGAATCCAAACCTATCAGTACTCCTATGGTCATTGGTTGTAAATTGAGCAAGGATTATGAATCTTTAGAAGTATATGATATTATGTATAGGTCAATGATTGGTAGTTTATTATATGTAACAGCTACAAGACCAGATGTAATGCAAGTTGTAGGTTTGGTTTCCAGATTCCAATCAGCCTCAAAAGAAACACATGTGCTTGCAGTAAAAAAAATATTATTAGATATCAAAAAGGTACTATTGATTATGGATTATGGTATCCAAAAAGAAATAAATTCACTCTAAAATAATTTCCTGATGCAAATTGGGAAGGAATTATTGATTATAGAAAAATCACTAGTGGAGAAGCATTCTACTTAGGAGATTGCTTGGTGTCATGGCTAAGCAAAAAGTAGTCTTCCATTTTACTTATAAAATATGAGGACCCCATCTTTATACAGTGTGACAATATAAGTGCTATAAACATATCCAAAAATACTATTATGCAGTCTAAGAGAAAACATACTCCAATGAAATATCATTTTTTAAGAGAGAAAGTGGTCAAATTGGTGTATATTGATAGGAATGAACAAATTGCAAACATTTTCAATAAGTCGTTACTTGGATAATCATTTTCCTATCTTAGGTAGAAATTAGGGGTTATCTCTCATCATTAAAAAATTAACTAAAACGATGAAAACCCTGTCACAGGAAGAGGAGAATTGTTGATAGGGGGAGACAGACCCAAAAGGGGAGCTTTTCCTCGAAAATTTGTCATTGTTATCAAATGGGGCAAAAATTGCCTAAAGGAGAAAATGTTGCTATCAATTCCAAAGGGGGAGATTGTTGTCAACATAAAATCATAAGGAAACATTGATGAAATAGTCCAAAATATTTAGCCAAAATAACACAGTTGGATAAAGAGGAGTTGGAAGCATTATAACGCTAAATTTCTATAAAGTGAATATTTGGACGTCAAGATCATAAGAGAGACAAAATTCAACGGTCTAGAATAAGTTTCTGCAATGCCAAGATGCAATCTTGTTAAAACTATAGGAAGACTATTATGGAAGAAGTTTTGCAGAATCATTTTTGAGAATGGTCGAAAAGCAAACCCGCAATCCGGAATCCGAAATTGCGAAAGAAACCTTGCAGAAGACGAATTGCGGAATAATTTTTGAGAAAGGTTGAAAAGTAGACCCATGTTCTGTAATCGCCAATTGCAAAAGAAGCCTTTCGGGAGATGAATTGCGGAAGCAGTTTCAAGAAAAGTCGAAAAGCAGACCCGCAATTATGGAAGGAAGGAGTTTCGCAGCTTATGGAAAGGGCAATTGCGGAAATATCGTTGCAGAAGGTTAATTGCAGAAAAGTAGTTACGGAAAGGAGTGTTGCAGACACCACTTTGCAGAAGGTAAATTACAGAAAGTTCGTTGCGGAAAGATAATTTGCAGAATAAAATTGTGGAAGTTTATTTGGGGAAAGGAGTCTTATGTGATGATAATTTCACAAGTTAAAATGGAGAGGTAATTTCAAATTGGTATTTGTTTTTGAAAGGTCACGATGAAGATACGTGACTGTTAGATGAAGAGATATGTTTGCGAGTATATAAAAAAGGCTTTAAACTTTCAAATAGGTGTCTTTGTACATTTAATTGGAGATCCAAAGGTGTACAGAAGTCAAAGAACGAACTATCATTAAATGGTGGTTGGGAAGCACAAGGACAGACTACAAGCCTGTAGGGGGTTGTAGCCTCCTTCTAGTTGTAGGCTAGTAAACAGGGTGTTGGTGCATCCTTCAGTTGTAGCTTAAAAACATGGGTGTCGGTGCATCCAACAAGTTGGTGTTTGCAAACTATTTGTAAATGTAATTTTGTAGTAATAGGAAAGTATTTAGTAGTTTTTCCAATTCAGGTTCCACTATAATATTGTGTGTTCTATGCTCGTTATTGATTTTGTTTTAAATTGATAAATTTCTTAATACTGATTTACCCCCCTCTCAGTATTACGTAGTTTTCTAATAGCGAGAGTCTCCATAAAGTAAGAAATGGCAGCAAAAATAATTTTTGTATTTATCATGTAGAATAGTTTTAATATAAATTAAAACCAAACACACCTTAGTGTTAAGTGACAAGATAATCAGAATAATATAAAACATGAATGTGAATATTTATAATCAAATAATTTCATCAACAAAAACGTTTTTATGTTATTACTTAATGTTGTTGTGTAAAATTTTGTAAGGTTATATAACATGCTGTTCTTATATAAAAAAATAAAAATAATTTTAATTAATGTTGGTTTAAAGAAAAAGAATAAATTATATTGATTTGATATTAAATTTAAATATATTAAGAATCTAGGGATAAAATATCTTTGAGGTATAAAAATTTTCTTAATGTGAAAAAAAATTAAGATAAAAAAAACATATACCTCAAGAAAATTGGATCTTTTGGTGCTTAATAAATCCCAATATGAATCTATGTCATTCTTAATTACTTTAGATATCAAAAACATATACTCAAGAATGTATATATAACCAGCATAAATCCATCGTAAAGGTGGTTCTACCAAGCGCCGAGAGGGATCAAATCTCTCAAGGTGCAAACCCTTTCCCCTCCATCTAATCCAATACTCACCCATTTTGTCGTTAAAATCAGGTCTTCAACATAATCAAGTTGCCATGGATCATCATGCTACGGGGTATCCTTGCACATTATTGCACATTGCCATGGATGATACAAGAAGGGGTATCACTTCATATATTTGATTGTGCAGGTAATATTTGTGGTAATTAATATCATATTTTTATGGCACTTTATTAGTCCTCTTATTACCTATGCAAATCAATTTGTTACCTTTGCAAATTAGTTCCATATCCCCACAAATTAATTGTTGCAGTGGATGGCGCATGTATTTATGCATATTCTTGTATTATGTGGAAGCATCGGAAATGATAATATTGTTGCACTGATCAAGAGGGAAGGTAATGTTTGTATTAGGTCATTAATTATCTGTATCCCCCAAGTATTAATCCATATTGTTGTAGTCTATGCATCCACTAAAAATGACCATATTGTTATAGTGAACAGGTAGGTAATATTTGTATCATATCATTAGTTATCATTTATCTGGATAGCTCAAGTATTATTTGCATTACATTGATATATTTTGTTTGCATTACAATGATATCTAGATAATGCAAGTATTATTTGCATTACATAGTTGGTTGATATATTTTTCACTGCAACAAATTGAGAATTGATATATTATTTATAGGTTTGCATTACATAGTTGGTTGATATATTTTTCAATGCAACAAATGGAGAACTTATATATATTATTTGCATGTATTTTTTTGCGGGAAAATGGAGAATATGTTGAAGCCCCTTTAAACAACCCTAACTCAATTTTCAACATGATAGTAATGTTTGAATATGGCTATAATATTGAATGTTTTAATATTTATGGTTTTAAATATTAAACCCTTATTACAAGGGATTTAAGAGAAAGGATTTAGACAGGATTTCAGTATTTTTGTATATGATGGCTATGAATGAATGATAAGAGGTTGAGTAGTTAGTGTGATAGAGTTCCTTGAAATGTGAAATTTGAGAACTCTAGGGTGAATCATATTAATTATTGGGCATGATTTACAATAAAAATTAATATTTTAAAATCAAAAAATATTTTTAAAAGTTTGAAAAATCACCACAATACTGCTACCTATTAAATATATTTTGAAAAGTTTGAAAAGATCCAAAACAATTATTAATGTGGTTTAGTTATAATGTTATCAAATTTACCTAAAGCAATTTTTTTTTTAATTTAGCTTGAAAGTCATATTTTTAATGCCATGTTAGTTTTGAAAATGTTATAATGTGAAAATAGAAATCCCTCTAAATTTTACCTATACATATACAATTTTAATAAGAGCATAACCTTATTAATGATATATAATGATGAGAAAAAAAGAGGTAACAACTATGTGAAAAAACAAAAAGTCCTTGGATTTATTGAAAAAAAAACAACATAATTGTCTTAAAACAACATTAAATTTTTCCAAAGGAAAGAAATTTATGCATGAAATATAACTCAATGTTTAAATTCAACGACAGTAGAAATATCATTAATGTTAGATTTAAAAACAAATATTATGAAACCATATTTTGTTTACTTTATAACCATTTGAAACGTTTTTAAACCATATTATTATTATTACGGAACCATATTTGATAAACAAATAACCTCAAACCATATGAAGGAAATATTAAACTTAAAAAGAGTTTTAGATTTAAAAACTTGCTTTAATATTATTTTTTTCAACTTAACACTAAGAGTTTATGTTTTAAAAGAAAGTTGAAACAACCATTGTGGTTGATGCAAATTTCTTTTTGCAAAATCATTAATAAGAAAGTCAATGAATAGATAGTAATTGTAAGGGTGTTGAGGAAATGTGAACCTCAATAGGCTTCACATATGAATTTATAATTGGCTTTATTTTTATTATGTTTTGATATTTTTTTTCAAGCCAACCATTTTTTTGGTATATTCAAATTTTTTTATTTTTATTTGAGCCTATACATCTCATCAATGAAACCATATGAAACTAATATTAAACTTAAAGAAGAATGTTAGATTTAAAAACTTGATTTAATATTACTTTTTAAAACATTTTTCTTATTTTAAAAGAAAGTTAAAACAAAGATTGTGGTTAATGCAAATTTCATTTTGTTAAATAATTAATAAGAACATCAATGAATATATTGGAAATGTAATAATAAAGATTTTGTTTGAGTTGATATTTCATTTTTAATTTGGGTTAACCTAAATTATCACATTAATCATAAAGAAAATGACAATAGTAATTGTGTTTAATACCATGAGATTTCTTTATCATAAAGAAAGTTTATGCAATTTTTTTGAAGGAAAAAAAATGAAGTGATCTAGTTAGTTTTAAAATAAAAGCTTAAGGGTGTTGAGGAAACCTCACCGACTCATATATAAATTTATAATTGGCTTTATTTTTTATTATGGTTTGATATTTATTCTATTTTTATCCAACAGACTAATATCTTAGTATATTCAATTATTTTCTCTTCATTTATTTTTTAATTTGAATCTCCTCTTAACCCAACAATTTAAGTTTTAAATTTTATCTTTTTTCTTCAACTTACTCATTAAATATCTTAAGAATTTAATAATTTTATTTTAAAATTACCATATTTAATAATAATAAATGAATAATTTAATTTTAAAATTATTTAATTATAATAATAATTTAATAATTTAATTTTAAAATTACATAATAAGTAAAATAATATAATAATTTAATTTTAAAATTACCATAACAATAATTTAATTTTGAGATTAACATAAATTGATATATGTTTAATTAAATATTTTAATTCAAGCTTTTCTTTATTTTTTTAATGTCAAGGCTTAACCAGAATTGAACATAATAGGTCTGCAATCATCCGAACTGATGGATACACCGTCCCCATGAGAAGTAATATGTGGGAACTATTTTACACCAAGCTAACGCCGGTATCGGACAGGGAAGAAGCAGTATCGGTAAAATGATCCTGCCATTCACAAAAATTGCATTAATTTATTGCAACAATTTAGAATGTGCCTAGAATAGTTTCGATCGCTGAGATTCCCAAAAAAAATATTTCAAAATTAATTGTAACATGATCCATTGACTTTTAAATTGATTCAAATTGCTAAAAGTACTGTTTTAAACAACAAATTGATAAATTATTATTTTCATAAGATTCGGATTCCGACCATGACTCCAAAATTACGGCCTGAATCTACGAAGTTCGAAGGCTTGATGGAACATGGCGAAAATATAGTCCCTCTCGTTATGATTAGTAACATTGAAATGTGTATGTTCATGACTGAATTCGGTTGTTAGTGATGAGAATGGAAGCAAAGTCTCTGCTCCAACAATTGATTACTATCAATCCCCGTAGTTCAATAAAACAGGGAGACTGGTTTAGTTGGCGCTGAGAAAGGCTGTTTTTGTTACCAGTAGGGAAGCAAAGTCTTTGCTCCAACAATGTACTATCCTCAATTCCCGTGGTTACGGAAAGTAGCAGGGATTGATTTAGTTGGCGTTGAGAAAAATAGTGTTAATATTAAAGGTTCTTGAACAACATAAAGGTTACCATCATAGAAATAGAAGTGTCCTATTAGGGTGGAAACTTAAGGCATAGGAAACAATTTGTCTCTTTATTGAATTAGAAGGTATCTTGAATTCATACGGATGTTTGACTTTTTTATTCGAACTAGAAGGATTTTGGATTTATAAGGATGTAAGACTTTTATATTATTGATATAGATATCCTATAAGTATATTACCATCATATGAATATTTTATAATTTTATTATCTACCAACTATTGTTCATCAAAATCATACATTATCACCATATGAATATCTTATAATTATATTATCTATCAACCATTGTTCATCAAAATCATATATTAGAACACAATGTTTAAAGTGGGAAACAACCCCTAGATATGAAATAAAGCCTATTGTGGAAAGGTATAATTATCTTAAAAACAACATTACAATCTAGGTCTACAAAGCCAAGCTTAGAGATAGCATAGTATATATCACATGGTCATATCTAAAAAATAGATTTAACCTATTTTCTTTCTTCTTTATGACTCTACTATCTATAACTAAGTGTCTCTAATGAAGTTAACTTTGATTAAACATGATCCCCCTAATGACCTGTTTGCTAAGGTACTCAACATTGATCATACACAACTTATTACATTGTTGTTCCATATACTTATGGGCATTTAGTACAAAATAGACCTTAGAACATTTAGTAGCCTCATGGCTACATCACATTTTTTTAAATTTGATGGATTTTACTGTTCTGTTAAATTATTCTATTGTTATTAATCGTTTCATTGCTTTTGCAATCTTCATCAACTATGGCTTCCACCTTTGTATGCTAGCAACACTAAGTTATATGTATTGAGGTACTCCATTGCTTTTCTTGAATTTTTTTCATGTCGTACATTGTAGTTGGCACTCTAGGAATATTGCAAGCTAATGCTTCCCTGTCATGACATATTTACAATGGAAATACGAAAAAATGACAATATGTTGACTAGGAGGAATTTTAGAGGTAAATGAACAACATATTATAATATAGTTCAAAAATATGAAACGTAGGAAATTGAATAAGGTTCAAGAATATATAAATTTTATTTACCAAAAATGTGTATAACTAAGAGAAATTTACATTCTTCTAACATTGCTATGTTATTTTTCCTCTAAAATGTAATGCATATGGATTGGTGCAAGGTAATGATACCCACTCATGATGTCTTAGTTACAATGGCATGCTTGAAAAACATAAATATGATCATTAAAAATGAATTATTAGAGGTACCTATAAAACTTTTTAGAATTAGTTCTTCAAAAATGAAACGTAGACAATCTGATTACCTTTCAGAATATATAACTTTTGTCTATGGAAAATAGGTATAACTACCCCAAAATGAAGTTCTTCTAAGATTGGTATGTTATTTTTTCTCTAAAGTGTAATGCATATGTTCGTGTTGGTCCACCTCTTTCGTATGTAAATTTTCAAATTTTGTGAAAATATGTTGAGTCATAGGTAACAAGCGGATCTTATGCAAGGCTATTTTTCCAAAATTTTAAAAGTTAATTATGTGTGTGTGTGTGTGTGTTAAACTAATGAAGTGAGTGAATCCCTAAGATAACATGGTCAAACATTGGCCCACCCTATCATGGTCTTAACATAATCGATCAAGTTTTTTTTAGTTTATAGGTATTTTTCATATTTTTGTGTGCATTCTTCTCATTTTCGAAATAGTAAGCCAATCAAAATTTATAGCCGAAATAAACTACATATGTTTTATGCAATTTTGACACAAGTGCAATTAAAAATAAATTAAAATAGAAAACAATAACCAATTTATTCAAAAATATATATAGTTAGAATCTGCACACAAAACTTAACAAGTGTGTACAGTTTCATCAATAGTGCACAAAATGGATCATATGCAGAACGAAGGGTGAAAAACATGAAGTTATCGAATTGGGTGTGTTTTGCTATAACTCAATCCAAACCTTAAGGTTTGGGAATATGACCCTAGAACCAAACCTGCAAGGGCACCAAAAAATAATTTAAAGGTGCATACACGTATTAGCATGCACACATATTAGCACTCACATGTTATTTTACTCCCTCTTTTTTCTTTCTCTTCTTCTCCCTAACCCCCTAACCCCCTCCCTTCAATAACCCCACTCCCCCTCCCTCTCTATAACCACACCCCCCTCTCTCTTCTTATCCACCCAATTCCCCCTCTCTCTTCCTCTCAACCAAATCCCTCTTCCCTCCCTCACCCCCTCTCTCATTAACCATAAGGGTTGGAGTTTTAGACATCCATTTCCATGAATAACACCTAAATCCATGACATAGGATCTCTCAAGGCTAGCCTTGATTCCAAGTATGAATATGGGTGTGGATATTCTAAGGCCTTGGAGCCTAGTTATGAGTGTTTGGGCCCTATAGATGGTTGAGGGATTAAATTTGGCATTTATGCCCTAAAATAAAAATGTAATAATCGAAGTTCAAGAATGACACCTTAGTCCACTACACATGACCTCTATCATATTATTGTCTATGAGTAAAGATACTAATGATATTAGGAATGTATGATCATTGGGTATAGCTTTAAGGGTTCTAGACATGGTTGAGGGATAAAATTCAGGCCTTATTCTCTAATCAAGATGATAGAAATATAGGCTCAAGATCGATGCCTCAAACAAACAAAAAATTTCTTCCTAAGGGGATGTGGGCACCATTATGAGTTTTCGAGCAAAAGGAATGAGTCACGAGGCCCTAAAGGAGGTCACAGAAGGAAACCTAGGCATTAGTTCGTAAAGGATAATTTTGCGCATCCAGAGAAAAAAACAATGTCGTGAACCAACACATATGACATCCCAAGAGAATCCTTCACCTTTGAGTTATCATATTAGCACCATTAGAATATTTGGTAAGGTAGGTAATGATATCAAGGTTTGGAGCAAGGTTAAGCTATGAAACTCAAGCATCATGCCCAAAAATTAGCTCCTAGAGCTCAAAATCTATCAACAAGGCCTCAAAACCACCACACGTTATAAGGGTTTTAGAATATTTTTAGCACCAAGGATGGGTCATGCACCATGGACATTGTTAAGGGAGGAAACCCAGCCCTTTTGACTTAAAATAAGATTTTTTGAATCCAACTTGGAGAATAATGCCTTAAACCACCAACAATAGTTTCTAACAATATCATCTACCTCTAACTTGGGATATGGGAACCATGGGGAGGTTTTGAGCACTTGGTATATTTTATGGTTCCTTGACCATGGCTAGTGGATGAAACTTCGGACTTATGCACTAAAGGTGGCCTCTATGGATCAAGGGACATGGACAAGACCTTAAAGCACCAAACAAGACCTTTATATGGGACCTGTGGCCTCTAAGAGGGGATATGGTCTCCATTAAAAGGTTTTTAGTACTAGTATTGGGTCATAGCAGCATAGATATGGAAGGGGTAGAAACCTAGGAATTAGGCCCTAAAAGAATATTTTAGGAATCTATGTCTAAGAATGTCACATCAAAATTACCACTGCACATCATTTCTTGAGTATATCCTTGAATTTTGAGGGTGGATATGGGTACAATTAATAATTTTTTAGCACTAGGTATGGGTGTGAGGGTGTTAACCATCATTGGTGAAGGAACCTTAGGAATTAGTCTCTTATAAAGAACACTTTAGGGCTCAAGGTCCGATAATGATGCCTTGAACCACAATAGATGACTTATTGAGGGGATTTATGGCCTTAAAATGGGGATATGGGTGGCATTCAACAATTTTGAGCACTAGGTATGCATGGTATTGGGGTTTTAAACATGTTTAAGGTAGAAAAATTGGGTCTTAGGTCTTAAAGGAAGCATCAAATCATCTAAATCCATGAATGACACATTGAACCACCAAAGAGGACCTTGCTAAGGTATCCATGGACTTGAAGTCAGTATATTGGTGCCATTATGAATTTCTTAATACTATGTATGGGTGTTCAAGCCTTTTGTGGGATCTAGACCTCCCAGAGATGATATGGGCTCCATGTGGAAGACAATGACTATGCCCAAGATGTGGAACCTTCGTTGGAGTTTATAATTACAACTGAAGATGTAGCTGGCGTAGGCACTCCTACTACCTTGTTACTTTTTAACAATGACAAGGGATTCAAAAATAGAGTATTGATTATATAAGTAGAGTGGGACAATCCACCAAAAATAATAGTAGGGAATATGCTTATATTGGAGAAAAAGGTGCAAAATATGAGTGTTTCATATCCTCCAGTCTTGAAATCATATAAACATCGACCTTTCTTCTAAATTAAATATTAGTGAAAATATATAACCTTGTGGATTTGTTTATTGTTTTGAATGGAAAATTATTGTTTTCATTACATGTATTGGATTTAAGAGTGTTTTCTTAGTCACAAGTCGTCCTTGCATTTACAAAAATAGATATATGATATGATTCAATTAATTCCCTCCCCCTAAATTTAAGATATGATATATTATTCTTGAATGGATAGAATATCTGCCATGTACAACACAAATCGAATAAATTTATGGATGTCATCTTCCCAATACGACTTTATGTCTACCCCTACATCTTGAGAAGGTTGAAGCTGTAAAGAAACAACTCTCTAGTATTCATCTTGAAGTTCTTTCATTTATGTCTAAGATAGATAAGCTCTCAGTTTGTTGGGTGTTGTATTGTCTTAATGAATCACCAAATATTTAATTATTGGTCGGGGTTTGTAAAATTTGAGTTGACACAAAATATATGCTAAGGCATAAGGATACCTAGGGTGTCGTAGAAATATTTTATAATAAAGAAAAGATCGAAATATCTTTCAAAATGAAAAGCTGAGTCAAACTCCAAAAATCCAACTACTAAGTTAATTATACATGGACAAAACCAATAGATCAAAGCAGTATTAATCTATACAACTTTACTCTATGAACAATAACTGAAAAGATATATAAACAATACTATTCTAAGAAACAAGATTTTGATCGGGAATAAACTATTCTTTATAGGAAATCTATTATTTATTTAGCTTCTAGTCTAGGAATTAGAAAGGCTATACAAAAGTTCAGAATTCTAATTATATGGAAACAAGAGATTATATTATTTTAGGCCAGATTATATCTACTTAGTATATATAATAAATTAAATAATTAAACTATACATTCATTTAACAAACACTCAAATAACTAAGCTAAATTGTCTAGTTTCATTCTCCTTGAGGATTCTGAGGATATGACAGGAACTGGAGAAGGTGTTTCAAAATGACTTTCAAAGGAAATCAAGAAACTGAACGAAATTAAGTCTAATTTGATTTCTACAAATATATGTAAACTAAAGAGTGTCCAATTACAAGTGATAGTAAACATTGTGATTTATTCTCTATCCATAAGCAAATGGCTTTAGTTGAAATGCAATATTTTGAACAACTAATCTATTAATTAAGACTATTCTACTGATTATTTTGAAGTAGGAGGTATACTACTCTAGAGAGGTATAATCTAGAAGCAAGTAGAAAACTTAATAAATATATTTACTAGAAAGTGAATTTGATCTAGAAGCAAGTAGAAAACTGAATAAAGATATTTTATTTCTATTCTATGAACATCTTCAACAACTACAAAATAAGGAGGAACGATCCTATGCTAGAAATGATGATCAAACCATAAATAACTAATGTACTTTTTAGAGAATAAAATTAACAAGTTTAATTCTAAAATCAATCTAAATCAGAATAAAGTAAATCAATATAAAAATGCAATTGACAAACTCTTAAAACAGTAATCAATTAAGAAATTAGAGACAAAAGAAGCACAACTCAAAAACAAACTAGAGAAAAAAGAAATGAAAGCGAAGAATCATTATGAAGCTTAATGGATACTTTATGTGGTTTGAAATAAGGCCCTAATTATATATGACTAGTAGTTGATTACAGAAAATAACACAATTCGAAAACTAGGAAAACTTAACTTTAAACAAGTATAAAACAAAACATGAAATATTAAAGTCCAAATGACAGTTTGGATGTCAGTATGGAACGACAGTCCGAATGGCAGTCCGGATGGAAAAAAACAATGTAAATTACGAAATAAACAAGCTAAATGATCCTGACACCAGCTAGCTTATGCATATGGGGCTATAGTGAAGAAAAAGACAGTAACTAAGCTATTCAGCAATTGAAATAACAGAAGAGCACTTATGCTAATCTACCTCTAAGAAGAGAAGTAATTTCCTATTGTATAATAAAAAAAATTAAAAGATAAGTGCAATTAATGCACAGCTACAAAAGAATTAACAAAATGGAACCTATCTACAAACTAAGCCTGAAACAGTAAACAAATTAAACTCTAGCTAATTGCAAATATGAAATTAGAGAACAAACTGAAGGAAAGGGTGAAAATAACTATGCCCAACCAGTCACTTCAATTCTAGAAATATAAACTATGTTAACAGAAACACATAAATATATTAATAACAGAAAATACATGTTACGGGTGACGAATTAACATCAACTACAGGAAATTGAATTACATACAAAAGCTGGAAATCAAAACTACTTATCTACAAAACGAAATAACAGAAATATACAGATGGAAGACCTCTAGTTGTTGAGGGTCCCTTCTCAACAATCAGGGGCTACGCTTAGATCAATCAATCACTCACGAAAACAAAGGCATATATCCACAGCTGAAAATATAATTTTATTAAAGGGATTAGAGTTTACAAAGTTTCTATGCCAATGATGACTACTAGCCTACTCTCATCGTGAGACATCGTTTATATAGCTTTTACAATGGAGGAGAAGGTTGACCCTTTCAGTGGTTGACCACTCTAAAGATAGATAGTCTTAACTGCTAAACAAATGGTTGTATAACAAATTACAACAGTGTACAATCCATCTTCCTAATCCTTCAGGCGTCGGTTCTCCTCACGCGCGCAACTAGCGTGTTGATCTCTGTTGATGTGGGAAGATGATGCGGTGTCGAGATGAGAGAATAGGATCTTGAATATTCTAGAGCAAGGACTCTCATACCAAGGGAATGCATGGCCAACAGAACCATGAAATTGTTCCTTGCTTGTAACGCCCCGACATATTCCAACCATCAAAGCCGCGGGTTGATCAGAGGGTTGTAGGATGATCTGGATGCGACTATGCATGGTTGGTGTGAATGCATGTCTAATTGGAGGTTCTTTTAAAAACCATAACCTACAAAACAAGTCTATATATCAAGTATGTTTACAAATGTCACATAATTGTTAATAAAACCATGAAATAATGAAAATTAACCAAGACTTGTATGATATTCAATTACATTCATACCTGTGTTTAATTTATGGTCTGAATGGAAATAAATATGACAAAAAGTGCCAAAAGGTAATGTCAGCAAAGAAAATAATCAACCAAAAATGATGACAAAATCAGGATTAACACTCCCCCAAACCGGAGAGATACTAGGTCCCACTGAGCAAAAAAAAGAGGAAGTTAGGAAGAAGGCTGAGCTATGGTAGAAGCTTCCTTCGACTTAGTAGAGGAAACAAGAGATTTGAATTTCAACTTCCTAGATTTTTGCCTTCAGAACTTTTTACTTCTCCTGACGAGAGTCACATGAAGAAGTTACGGCCTTATTTAGCTCTTCAATAGTCTTGACTTGGAGAAGTAGATCATTGTTTTCCTAATGGAGATATGCAATCATCTCAGCATATCTTTTATTTTGGATTGTTGACTATGCTAATTCTTGAGTCAATCGATCTATTGTCTGCTTATTTAGAGTAAATGGCTCTGCAGGACACTTGTAATCTTTAGGAGCACTCAATTCTTTGGATGGTGCTTCAAGGTCGATAGAAGGGACTTGTTCTTCAAGAATCATGCCTTGAGCAGATGGAGAAGTGGGCTCAAGAGCAGATGATTTAAGCAACTCAGCCGAGATGCTAGCCAGTGTAAACATGGGCGAGTCAGAAACAAGTTCATCCACCTCGAACACACTATCTGGATGATCAGACTGAAAGGTAGGTTGAACGGTGATCTATATGAGATTCACCTTCTAATTCTTGGTTCAAACTTGTGGAAAAGGTAGAAATTCAGTGGCCACAGGGTTGATAGAGGTGGGTGAATGGCCATGCAGACTTGCTTCTGAAGTATCTTCATCTGAATATGCACTACTTTAGTTCTTTTCTTATCAATGGGATGGGTCTGACTGGGTTCAGGGTCACGAGTGTTCTGAGGACGCTTTCGATCATTTAAATGATGGTTCAAAACCTTAAACACAAAATTTTCCTAGGTCTGGTTCCTCTCCTTCAACTGATGTATGATCAGGAGCTTGATAAGACTATGGTTGTATAGACTACGGATAGGAATGACTGTATTTTGACTGACTTGGCTCGACATATTTTCCAAGCTCTTACGGAAATAGAATGGAAAATTAAGAAACTGTTGATTGACAAAATGTGCAAATAATCGAAAATGGCAAGCTTTAAACACAGTGGAATTACCTTCATAAGTTATGAGACGAATGATAATGGAAAAAGGGTTAAGGTATTCTAGCTTGAACCATTCTCCATGAAACCCTTTCATGCCTGCAACATGTTGATAATCTGGCTTGAGAGCGAAATCGTGGGACAACCGAGGGAGAAAAAGATGTGTGTGCCAACAGGCATCTTCTCTTGGGAGCTTGGTAGCTACTGCATTGGTCTCTTTAGTCATTGGAAAGGTGAGGTATCCAACCCTGAACACCTTACCATCGAACCCTTTTATGAATAATAGTGAAATCTCCTCATCGTATCCATGTAGAAGGTGGAGGAACGGGTTCCACGCCACTCGAAAGAAGATCTACCGACATTCTTGAAACTCTAGAATACGAAACAAGTCCTGATAATTCTCAGGCTCGAGGTGATTAGGAATTGTTTAAGAAGGGGCAGAAGTGCAGGGGGGTTGCAGAAGATACAAAGGAATGGCATCTGGATGGCTCTGTGTAGATGAAAGTAAGTAAGGACGAGGGTAAGGATTGTGAATTTAAAACACAATCTATTTAGGCGTCTGAATGCTCATGAGATCGTGGCTTCGCATGCTTGAGAAATCATGCTATGGTTCAGTTCTTTGAATCATGTGCCCTAATCATTAATTCATATGGTTATGAATGATTCAACCATGTCTAAAGTAAACTTTGGACAGGTTGAATTAATTTTTCATTACGGAATTTATAAAATGCATTTAAAAATCATAATGACTTTAATTAATAGGATGATAGAACACCTAACAATTTTCACATATGATTTGATGAGAGGGTAAGGGTAATGATGGTCGACAAGATCCTAAAATCATATCATATCAACATGGGGTTAAACAATTCATTGTATGAGGTCGAGGTGATTCCTAATGAAATCATAATATTTTTATGAGCATAAGAATGAGACCTAGTAGTCGTGGGTATGGTTTAGTTAATTAACCTCTTTTCCCATAATTAAAATTTTAAAATAAATTAACACCTTGACATCTTTAATCATGCTACCATAATATTACAGTTTCATTCAGATCATCATTCAACACTCCATTTGTATCAACATTTGACCCTTCCTATGATCCTCCATATGGACCCTCTGTACAAAATGTGCTTTGTTGGATCTGACTGCTACTAATTATGCAGTAAATTTTTCCAGGCTGCCAACACACAGCAGGATGATGTAAACCAACTTTATTGAACCTTAGTTGGGCTCTTCTTTATTCATTAAGGATTAGCACACTCTTTCGCTACTTGCATTATCCTGAAAACACCTATAATTTTGTCAGTGATAATTGAATCTTTACATAAATAATCAGAAAGTAAAGATAGTTCTAACCTTCCCCCAAACCAAAAATATGGCATGTCCTCAAGCCATCAAAGAAAAATTGATTGATTTCCAAATAGTTTAACAAATAATTCCAAAATGATGTTATCATTTTCATAAGAAAAATAAATACTAACTAGTAAATGGAGATGATTCAGATATGTACATTCATAAAAAAAAAATAGTTCTTAGAAAGACCATATGATCAATGATAGTATAATTGATGGGAAAAATTCCATAGGAAAAACCAGTCATCTTTGACTCATTTTAGAGATCTCTTGTCATCCGAAGAATATAGAGAAAGTTCACCTAGGAGTTTTTGAGATTGCCATAGTTATGGGTCCCATTTCTAGGATAATAATATCCTAGGTATTATGTGAATTAGATGACAAGGTCCAAGCCCAACTTACAGCCATTCTCTAATGACAGTATAAATAATTTTCCTAAATATCTATTTTATATACTCAGGTTTTTTAGATGAGTCATGTGTATAGTAATGCATTAACCATATCTCCTTTACCCAATATTGCCCCGCTACCAGTAGGCTTGTTCAATAACCCGACGGGTTTATCTTGGTACCATGAAAGCATAGCCTCGCTTCCAGTGAGCCTGTTCAGTACCCCGACAGGTTTACTAGCATTTACCGAGCTTCCTTGTTTAATATGTTACTTAGCATGGACTTGCTGCCAGCGAGCCTGTTCAGTACCTCGACGGGTTTGCTTTGTATAATGATTTTAGTATGTGAAAGCTGGTTGGTACTAGAGCGTGTTAAGCCTACTAAACACATAATTCAAATTTTTAGAGTGAACCTTTTCAGTAATTTTTTTATTATAATAGCCTAAATTATAGATCATGTCAAAAGAGAATAACTTAAAGATGTTCTTTGACCTCAATCTATCTTCTTCATAAAAGATTAGTAATGTTCCCCACAAGTAGAAATTTCACTTACTCTTGGGTTACCTCCAAAAAATGCTTAAGATACAAGTATTGATAATGTCTCTGGGATGAACTAGTAGTCCATAGGTGTAAGATAGAACTTTTGAAAACATGATGATTAGAGTAGGTCTTAAGCAACTGTTCTAATGATAAATCAGAAATGTGCATGTCTGAATCAAATACCATAAAAGAATAAGGAATCATATAATAAAGTGGGTAGGAATAATATAAATACCACTTTAACTTTCATTATAAATTTTAGTTTGCAATAAAAGAGAAGGAGTTGGCATGTAGTATGATTTCTTAGAGCACTTCCCTTTCTAGGAAATATTTCATGAGCTGATTGTAGAGATAAGGTTCTTGTAATCAAAATGCAAAACCGCTTGTTAGATTATTCAAATTTATTCCCAACAAAAACATATGTATAGAAAAAAAATTCATATAACATTTATCAAAATTAGGCAAAGGAAAAGAGTCTTCCTGTTTTATTTGACAAAATTCTATAAGCTGATTATAAAACTGAGATTCCTGTATAAATGCAGTCAACTTGTTAGAAATGACTTTTATTTATTTGAAGAAACAAAGATAGATTTACATATATGCATGAAGATAATCCCAAAATAATTTAAGAATCAAGAGAAGGAGGAATGACTTCCTCTTCAACCAGCTCCATCTCCTTTTGTTGTAAGACATTCAACGCAAAATATTGTTTAGATGTTGGTTGATTGTAAAGTCTAAGTCTATGTCTATTTACGACAAAGGAAGTTTGCGAACAATCAATTGTCTTAATTTCTACTGACCCATTATCGAACGCTGTAACTACCTGATATGGACCCATCCAAAGGGTAGTTAATTTTCCTTCGAAATTTTTATACCTTGAGTCGAATAGTAATGCCCAAGCCCCGGTGTTAAACTGCTTTTGTTTAATAAATTTATCATGCCATTTTTTTCGTTGATTTTGTATTAACATTGTTCTTTGGAGTGCATCTTGTCTAATCTCATATAACTCATTAATCTATAAAACCTGTTGTTTTCGTGCCTCTTCCAAATCCATGCCTAATTGTACATCCATACAAAAAGTCTTAACTTGGAATTCAATAGGTAAAAGGACTTGTTTCCCATATAATATCTCATAGGGTGTATGTACAGTAGTGTTTCTCCATGTTATTCTATAGGTCTATAGGGCCTCTAGGAGTCTATCTTCCCAGTCCTTATGATGTAGCCGAATGGTTTTGGTTAAGATAGCTTCCAATACCTTATTGGTTGACTCTACCTGGCCATTAGCCTGTGGGTGGTAAGTTGAGGACTTGCAATGTCGAATGCCATACTTCGTGATAATTTCTTTCATCAATTTGGAAGTGAATTGAGAACCTTGGTCAATGAAAATGTCCCTAGGCACACCAAACCGAGTAAATATTTCTTCATATATAAATTCTACCACATATTTTTCTGTGGCTCGAAACAAAGCTTTAACTTCTATCCATTTCATGACATAGTCTATGCAAACCAGTATATACTTCTTTTTATGGGACATGGGAGAGATTGGTCCTACAAAATCAAGAGCCCATTTCTCAAAAGGCTCAATCATGACTTGAGGCTATAAGGGAATCTCCTCAGATGACGTAGGTCTACTCATTCTTTAGCAACTATGACATCCTCTAACATACCTGGAAGCATCCTTAAAAATGCTTGGCCAGTAATACCTGGAATGCAACACTTTGTATGTTGTCCTCTTGTCAGAAAAGTGCCCACCACATGGCCCATCATTGCATGCATGGATAATTTATGTCATCTCATCTTCTTGTACGCATCATCTGATAATAAGATCTGGGACAATACGAAAAAGGTCATTATCAACCCAAGAGTAGTTAGAACTTTGCACTATAACTCGACATTTTTCATGTGGGGATAAGTGGTTTGGTAACTTCCCAATTGCTAAATAATTAGCAATGCATGCAAACCAAGGAGTTTGTACAAACAAAACAAATAGATGTTCATCAGGGAAAGTATCATCAACGGGTTTATCACCATCATCATGTTGGATGCGAGAGAGGAAATCTAATACTAAATTCTCTCTACAAGGTTGATCAACGATGGTGATGTTAAACTCTTGTAACAAAAGAAACCACTGAGTCACCCTACCATTGGTAATTGGTTTGTTCATTAAGAATCTAATGGAAAAGTGGTTCGTATGCAAAAAAACTTCATATCCTGTGATGTAATGGTGAAATTTGTTGATAGCATATATTACTACCAAAAACTATTTTTCAGTAACAATGTAATTCAGTTCAGCAGGAGTCAAATTCTTGCTAACAAAGTAGATGGCATAAGATGCTTGGCCTTTGTTTTAACCTAGTACTCCTCCTATGTCCATATCAGAAGCATTAGTTGATATATGGAAAGGAAGGGACCAATCAGCACCCCTAAGTATTGGTGCCACCAATAACTTAGCCTTTAAATATTCAAAAGCACTTTGACAGGATTTAGTCCATTGGAATTCTACATCCTTCGTAAGAAGCTTAAATATTGGTGCAACTATTTTAGTAAAACTTTTAATAAAACGTCAGTAGTAGCATGCATGGCCAAGAAAACTCCTTACCTCCTTTTGAGTATTTGGAGAGGGGAGATCAACAATTACTTCTATTTTAGCAGGGTCTACCTTGATCCCATGTGAAGAGACATGATACCCCAAGACTATACCTTTTGTTAATAACATTTTACATTTTTCGTGGCTAAGGGCTAGGTTTGTCTCTTGAGATTAGATCAGGACCTTTTCAAGATTACCAAGAGCCTCCTGAAAGGTATTACCATAGGCTGTAAAATCATCTATATACACTTCTACATAGTCATGTATAAGATCAGCAAAAATTCCTAAGACTACATGTTGAAAAGTGGAAGGTGTGTTACATAGGCCAAATCGAAAAAATCTATAGGCATATGTCCCCCAGAGGCATGTAAAAGTAGTCTTATCTTGATCCTCAGGTGCTATCAAGATCTGATTATATCTGCTATACCCATTAAGAAAAGAAAAGTATTGTTTCCAGACAGGGTATCTAGCACTTGGTCGATAAAGGGCAAGGGAAAATAGTCCTTAAGTGTAGCCTTATTCAGTTCTTGGAAGTCAACACAAATACGCCATTTCCCTTTGACTTTCTTTGGGAGTACCACTAGAGGATACACCCATTTACTATCTGAAATTGGGTAGATGAAACCAACATTGAGAAGTTTTTGTAACACCTCCTTAACTATATCCTTCAAAGCAGGGTTCATCCTCCTCTGAGGCTGCCTTATAGGTGGTATACTCGCATCCATGTAAATATGGTGAATACAAGTGTCGGGCTATATACCCTTCATATCAGTGTACTCCCATGCAAATGCTCCAGCTTGACTGCTAAGAACCTTGAGCAGCTGCTTTTGTTGGTTTTCACTTAACCATGTGTTTATGTGTAGAAATTTTCCAGGGCTGACCTCACAAGGTATGGTATAAGACCCTGTATGCTCCTTAATTGCAAAAACACATGGTGTATCCAAAAATGTTGGGAGGGCCAAATTTTCTTGAAACTTATCTCCAAAAATTTGATCGAATTGAGAAAAAGTCTGAGGGAAATCTATACAAGTTGTTGAAGAGACAAATTGGTTTAACAAATTCTCAGTAGTCTGCTCCTAAAGTGCCCAGGAGTAGTCTCTAGGAAGGGAAACGACTTCAAAATTCTCATCCCCAAAAGAACAATCTAACCACCACAAGTTTTCAGTTATTGGTTGTGCTGGGGGGTATAAAACAAGTCTTTGCATAGACAACCCATTAGAAATGGGCATTTCCCCATCGCTACATCTTATAAAGGCATTAGCAAGGGCTAGCCATGGTCTCCCTAGGATAATAGGATGTACTTTAGAAGGATCATTTGATTCTACAACCATAAAGTCAATGGGGTATTCCCATGAAGCCACTGATACAATAATATCATCCAACACTCCAGCAGGTTTTACCGTGGTACGGTCTGCTAGTTCTAGGATTGAAGGGGTAGGTCCCTGAAATTGTCCCAATTGTAAAGCTTCTAAAGCTGCGGTGGTCATCATATTAATAGCAGATCCTAGATCGATAAGTGTAATTTCTAATGAAATATTATTTACAATAAAAATTACTATTGGGCTTCCTGGATTTGTATATTTTGTAACTCTGGACTACTCTATCATACACTCAGAGATCTCTCCTATAACATGAATTGTGGGGGGTGTTATCCAACTTTTTGTACCATAGTTGGGTTACCTGAGGAGCCACCGGTTGACAGACTTGTTCAAAGCCTGATTCCAGTGTATCAGTTGATCCGTCT